>QRFB01000994.1:64910-75038 GCA_008931105.1 Oenanthe javanica
TTCAGGCTGTCCAGAAGACATTCCAGCACCTCCACCTTGTTCCTTCAAAGATCTTCTAATAGCATGTGCTAAAGGAACATCCTCCATATCAGAATCTGAATCAAGTCCCTCATGAACTTTTTCCTGATGATGACTCAAGTCAATGAATGGCTCTTCTTGTTCAGCCACCACTGTCTTACCCTTCCTCTTTCTCCGAGCCTCTTCTTCATTTACAGGCTCACTTTCTTTGACAAAATCAGTAGTCTGTTCTGCAATTTCTTCAATAACTAGTGACTGCTGTCTCGTCTCCTGTCCACTCTCCCCCTTAGGTGAGTTATCCGGAACACCACCTTTCTCTCCAGCTCCACCAGTATCTCCAGCACCACCAGCACCATTATTATCAGGGGGAGGTTGATTGTACTGTTCGTCAAAGAACTCTGGGGGAACAAAGCTCCTAACTGCATACATCATCCTGCTGATTTCGGTTGCCATTGTATGCATTATGCTCTCCACAGCTCCCAACCTCTCATTCAGAGTGCTGCCCAAGATACCACCAGCATGGCCCAAGTCATTCACCTTGTTTGTCAACTCATCGAATGATGTCGCTTGACTGGCCATCCGTGATGCGTAGTCATCAAGAGCTCGTAGGTTGTCTCCAACATTGATCCCTAACTGCCCCATAGACTGCCCGAACTGCTTTATTTCATTTTCAACCGTTGCCATACGCGTGCCAAGATTTTCAAGATTAAGGGACGGTGTTTGGTCTGGGTGTCCTCGCTCTAAAAATCGTTCTGTTAGTGTTTGTCGCTCGGTTTCGGGCCTTAAAAATGAAGGTCCCTCACTCCCTAAACGCTCACACACACTCCCTGTCTCACGCTCGTGTATGTCTTCAATAATAGTCCTGAAAGTGAAAGCAGTACCTGCAGAAACTGGATAAGCAAAGTAAGTAGCAGTTATGGGATCTGTTCCTGTCAGGTCCTGAGGTGGAATCTCAGGCTGAGAGGTTGCAGAGTGTTATAGTACAACATCAGAACCGATCCTCTCTACAGCATCAGTTTGTACCGGTGAAGGTACTTCGAAAGCAATAAAAGCTTCTTGCCTTTCTGAAGTAACAGGCTCTTCAGAAGGCATAAAATCCTCACCAAAATCCCTAGGTGTAGAATGTGCAATGGGCGAACCACTCACGTGAGGTGGAGTGGTTGTGATAGACACACTAGGTTTGGACTGGGCTTGTGAAGTTGCAGCATGTGAAAATTTGGCTTTCTTCCGAATAAGAGGCTGCACTTCGGGGTCACTCTCAGAACCCTCACCTAAATCTACAGGTGCCTGCCTTTTGACTCCCGTCAGCGAGGGTGAAAGAGAGGAAGCAAGAGTATCAGACTCAGAATCAGAAATATAGCTCTTGCCCTGGGATAGATCCTGCGGGTTAGCAGAATCTTGGGCCACGGAATCAGATTTAGATGAAGAAGTATTAGTAGTGTGAACAGAGAGTTGCTCTTGTTCAAAGAAATTACCTTCTTCATTACCTTGTCCAGCAAAGGAAGCAGAATCAGTATGAGGAGTAGGTTGTATAACAACCTAGATTTTTCAGAATTTTTTTTTATTATTTAAATAATTATTAATTTTCTAAAATATTGGAGGAATTTTTTTTCTTTTCTAGTTGGATGGATTTCCAACGTTATTTATTTAGTTAATTCCCGATTCAGAGGAATTGGGTTTGCTTAAAAATTTTACTAATCGAGTTGATATCTCGAGTCAGTATTTTATTCAGGTGAATAGTTTATTTATTTAAATGGTGAAAAATATTTATATAAGTATTTGAGGATTTATAAAAAAAAATTGTAGAGATGGAGATTTTAATTTTATTAAATGGTGGTTGGATAAAATATATATATATTTTTATTCAAATCAAGGGGGGAAATCAATTAATTTTGATTCTCGCTTATAAAAGTTTTGAAATATTTTAAGAATGAGATTACATATTTATAAATATAATTTCATTCCATGAATATTTTTATTCTCAATCTTATTTATTTTTAAAATAGATTTAATTCTCAAAATCATTAAACGATTTAATGATTTGTAAAATGCATATCAATTTGGAAAAATTAGATTTAATTCTAATTCTTTTTCCATAAATCTTCAAAAATATTCTAGTATTTAATTATGTTAGAAATCTAATTTTTACAAATTAGAATTTCTAGCTCAAAATATGATTTAGCCGTGGGTAGTAGCAAAAACGAGGAGTAAAGCTAGCATTTTATTTATGTGAGTTGCAAGCTTCCACCTAAGCTAGTTTTTAACCACACAATTGTGGTTGACCTAATAAAAATCAGTCCTCCCCTTCTCCTTCATCATTTTGGCTGAACAAAAGAAAAGAGAGAGAAGAGAGAAGAGAGAAAGGGAGAAGAAGAGAAAAGAGAGAAGAGAGAAAAGAGAGAAGAAGAGAGGAAGAGGAAGAGGAGAAAGCATGTAAGCAAGCTACTCTCCACTACCATTTCAGCTGATTGAAGAAGAAAAGAGGAGGGAGAGATTACTTGCTTGCTTGATTCTTGGTGTGTTTGACCAAAGAGGTACAAACTTATTCATTACAACTATAATTTTTGTTATGCTAGCAACTGCCCTGTTTTGCTGAATAAACTGGGATATTTGAGCACTGTTTTGTGCAGTGATTATGTGACAAAATTGTTCCTTATGTTTTCTAGTTTATTTGGGCGCTAATTTTGCGTTGATCGGATTTACGAGCTAGGAGTTATGGCAGTTTTAGTGTAGCTTGTACATAACCTCCGAATTTGACTAAATACTGAAATTTGGAGCAATGTTTCACCTAGTTAAACTCTTTAATTCGAACTGAAATTTTTATTTAAGGTGTATAGGTGACTAAGGAAGAGGTCTGTAAAATTTGGTAATTTATGGAACATCTTTGGATTTATTAAAAATGATAGAGTAAGTGGTGCGCAGTAGAGTTGATTTCCCAGTTTTCATGTAGCTGTCCTATTTTTGAGGATATATTCTGTCTACTCATGGCCATTACTGGGTAGTGGTTTGCTGGGTTTACATTCTACTTGGAGTCTAGTTTACACCCTCAAAGGTTTCAAGTAATTTCATTTAACGAGTAAAAAGTTATGCGAGTTTTAGTAAAGGTCGTGCAACCCAGAAATTGTTGTGTTCGGTTTGTGAGTTGGTTAGTTCGTTTTTGGCCTAAATGAAATGTTTTGGATATGAAATTTTTATGCAAGATTGGTTTGATATCCAGTAAGAGTCTGTAGCAATTTGGTAGTAAAATGTTTATTTTTCGATTTATGAAAAATGTTTGAGTAAAGCATGCCCAGGAACATTTCTAATTTCCAGATTTACTGTCCATTTTTGGGGAGTGATTTTGAAGGGGTTATGGACTTCATTTCTTGTTTATCAAATAATGAAAGTTATTCATAAATCTCTTTACTAGAAGCTTATAAAGTTTAGTAATTTTTGAACTTGGATTGAAAGAGTTATGGGTAGTTGTTTAAGAGCATGTTAGATCATAGAATACTTGAAACCCTTATGTGGTGATTATAGTTGTGTTATGCCATGTTTGAGTAATAATCTTAGAATAAATCATGGTAAATTGTGATCTAGTTGTTAAACAAGTATCTTGATTGGCTAAGGTTGGGTGATGGAAATTGTATGAGTTGATTATGAATTGAATTGGTTGTTATGGAGTAGTATGAATTGTGGCTTGAATGAGTAAAGCTAGTGGCTGTGTTTTGATGATTTATTGGTAACAAATGGATGCTTGTATAATTGTGAAACCACTGGGATTAAGTCTTCATATGTTCAAGTAGTTGTATAAATTGTGTTGGAGTTGTTTGGGGTGAATTTAAACAGGTTAAAAATTGAGGAAATGACGAGCGTACAAACATAACCACGCCATTTTTTTTTCCGACCTTAACTGTTCATGGACATTCGAAGGGGCTACCCTGTTTTGTTTTATGATTTCTATATGTGGTCAGATAGATAATGTTCTCTAGATCGTTGACCCCCAAAAATCTTGCCAATCGGAGTTACGAGCTAAAAGATATGGCCAAAATGGTAAGGGTAGCGCAGAAATTCAGCAATCCTGTGTTATACGAATTTTGGAGTTATAATTACCCTAGTTAGAGGACTCCATAAATCTTGAATCTTTTACCTAAAATACTAGGAACATATGTGATGACCTGGGAAGAAGAATTGGATTAAAAAGATTAAAATTTGAATTGTTAAAATTTTTTGAATCCAAGTGGTACAAGTGAAAAGTCTAGGGAAATGCTAGCACTTTGGTTTTAGCCACTCCTTATCATGAATGACGTTGAGGCTAAATTAGAAAATGAACCCTTGTCGAAAAATGTCATATAATGACATTGGAATACTACGAGCTAATGAATTTGACTAACATGTGTCGTTTGGAAAGATTAGGCAATTGTAAGAGTATGTGCTAATAGAACTAATAAGAAACGTTCTTATAGCTAATGACGATACTGTTTTCGTTCCTAGACACTCAGGCAAAGCAAGGAGGGAACATACACCAGCTTGAACACTCAGGCAAGTATCCGACGCTTTGTCATTTTGATTCTTGTATATCCCAAGATTTGTGTATAAGTTGTTAAAGTTGCCTATCTCATGTTATCTTGAATTGCTTCGAGTCCTTTTCAATTTAATTCGGAGACTGCTCGGGACTTCTCGAAAAGTAGAGCATGTCTGAAACCTGAGTGAACATCTGTTTTGTGAAATGAATGATTCTTTGGGATACTTAACGACTAACCGGGGAGAGTAGATTATTCTATCGACGGTAGTCGATAATTATTAAACTATTTGATTCAAACTGTAATGAAAATTTTATGATGATCACCGAGGATCATCAACTTAACTGTGATAATTATTTAAATTATTTAAATAATATTTAAGAATTAATTAAATATTATTTAAAAGGGATGAATAGTGTTTCAACACTTATGAATTATTTTAAAATCCATTTCAAAAATATTTAAATATTATTTAATATCATTTAAATATTATGAAGAGTTCAAAAAGAAATCATTCAATTATTTTAGCAGTATCTAATTATTTTAAATAATATTAAATAATATTTAAATATTATTTAAATATTGGGAATTTTACAAAGACAATTATTGTCAACTACCTTTATCTATAGCCCTATTTTAACATGATTTTACTTTGACTTTTTATTATTATCCCGACTTACTGAGATTCGATGGTTAACCGAGTACCCGAATCAATACATAAATATTTTGATGATCTCTAAAAATATTTTAGAGCTTTTGGGAATTCTTTAAATATTGTTTTTAATTAATTATTGGTTATTTAATTACTAATAAAATATTATGCGAATATTTTTGGGCTAACAACCCCACACTAGGGAAGGTATGAATGATCCTGACATTCTTCCCATATATACTTGAGTCTTCCGGAACTCGTATAGTGTTTCAAATATATACTCTTTATTACAGTGGTTTTCTAGCGACTCCCCGGTTGTGTTCTGGATTCTTCTTGAACCGAATACCTTGTTTTGTTAATTCGTTGACTAAGAGTAAACCCACACCGATATGATTACTTCTACCAAAGTTCGGAAGTGAATCTATGATCTGATGATTGAAATCCTAGAGAGGATAATTGTTAGTCTGGAAATTTCGAATATGTTGTTCCTTCCAGACTCAGCTTTGGTGTCACGTATTCACCAGGGACTGGAGTAAGGTTGCGTAAGAGGTCGAGTGACGCACGACCCAGCGTAATTAAAAGGCCCATGAGTTGCCTAGGGTGACGTCCCGATAAGGGGTTGTCCTTCTACTAGTAGAGAAAGTGACTGGTTTTTCTATTGTACAATGCGACTGATCATCCCGTACAGTAGGGCGTTGAAAAATCTCCAATCATAGTCCCCTCTTCCAATTGGAATTTGACATTTACACTATAACGAAAGCCAAGGTGCTAAGTATCGATAGTGTTAAATGAGAACTGTTGAACTTTTGTTGATTCCTTTCGCAGTAACTCGAACTGCATACTTATTTTGAGCACCTTCTTGCATCGTGAACTCTGATTTATTTATTGAAGAGATATACCTTGCTACACTTTCCTCAGTTATATTGCTCAAGTTATCAAAAGTTTTTATGAACTTCTAAATTGTTCAATTCTGAAGTTATCATACTTGCTCCTATGTATGAGATGTGCTATGAATAAATATCAAAATTGTTTTAAAGTTGTTGAGGTGAATCATTTCTAGAATTCAGTAAACCTCTTCATGTTAGAAATTGTTGTTACAAATGTTTCTTTCAGTATTATGTATATGTCGAAGCTGAAAACCCCTTATGTTGAAAATATCATATTGTTCTCTATTAATAAACTTGCTGAACATTTCTTTCGCTCATACTTGCTTGTTTCAAACATTAACCTTTCAGAAAAAGGTAGATTGGCGAGCCTTATCTGAATAGTTCAGAAGAAGGAAGCAGGATGCCATTACGAAGATGATTCAGTTCAGAGTATTTGGATCTAGAGTAAGATTATTTATAAGTTGATATGTAATAAATATTATTTTGTATAGAACATTATTGGTAGTTGGTATACTTCTTATCGAAGTTATACTAGTTTTATCAGATTTGTGTAAACGGATATTGGTTATAGTCATTGTGATAATTGGAAAATTGTTTCAAAAATCTAATTTTGAGGAACTTTATGGATGGGGTCACAAGTGTGATTTGATTTTGTTGAGAAATGTAATAGTTGATGTATGACTTGGGATTCTTGTTTCTAGCCCTATAACCTAAAAGATTCTTGAGAGTTGGGGTCACATATGTATTCTTCAGTATTGAATGTCTACAGGTGAAATTATAATCGTTAAATGGATGATTTTATATTGAGAATTTTCGTAGTGACGACCAGATCCATGACCCCGGATTTGGGGGCGTTACAGGTTGCCTGTCCCTTTGACCGTGAGAATGCCAATCATCTTCATCACCAAGATTCTCGTCAGGAATCCCCTGGAATGCGTCAGCATGGGCAGAGGGATTCTGAGCATGTGATGAAATGTGGGAGGTCCCCGCCATGGAAGTAATACATGCATCATAATTAATCCACACTTGAATGTTATCAGGAATAGACATCGCCTTACCGTGATGTCTATCTTGATTAGCAATCGTCATGAGGGACTTGGTGCCCATGCCCAGCGATGCAGATGTCGCACTTGTTGCAAATGCCTGTCTCACAGATAAAGCATCAATTGGTACTAAGTGATTAATAAGCATTTGCAAAAATCGAGGATACCAGCATACAACATCAGTAGTTGTAAGATCTCTGCTTGCAGGTGATCCCATTGCAGCCACGATCTCCAATAGAATGATTCTGCCATAATTAATGTCCAGTTCACGGGCTAGGGAAACTGCAAAGACCTGCAAAAGAATTGGAATTTGATGATAATCTTTTTCGCGTGCCCGAAACCATCTTGTGATGGCCTCGAAAAAGTAATTCCATTCCACATGGAAATATTGTTTCTGGATGGCGCCAGGTAAGATCCGTCCAGAAGGAGGATAGCATTCAATCTCTTCAAAGAACTTAATACGCTCTGTCGTTGTAGGTTTGGGGTCATAAACATCCTTGATTGGGAAGCCCAGAACCCTGTTGAACACTTCCTCGGTCACTTGATATTCCTGACCCACCAAGGTAAACCTGAAACCATAGGGGGTAGATTTGCTCCCAAATGTAACCGCACTAGTCCATAATTGCTGTAACGCATCATGGACTAGTGTTGGTTTGGCAGTAAAAGCAACGCTGGCCTTGGAGTACAAATTAAGAAACCGTACCCAAAACTTGAAGCGCGGGAGTTGATCACCAATTTCCGTAGTAATGTTGAAAAAATTATTTTTCGCAAGTGAAAATTGGTGAGCCATTTTTAATAAAAATATTTTCCTTGAGTTAATGTGATTTTTAAGGGGAAAAAACAATTAAGGTAAACACTTAAGCAAGGAAAAAAACAAATTCCTTTTAATTACGACAAGAAACACTCGAATGATTAGCAGGGAAAAAAAAACAAGTGACTGACCGGAATTAAACTACGGAATTTTAAAACAAGAAAAACGAAATCAAAACACAGCCAACAAAGTATGTAATCAAACACATCAACTACTATTTAATCAATACCACAGATTTGTGTTAGAGTATTAATGAAATGACTGACCACTATGTAATCAATATCACAGATTTGCGTGCGTGTGTAGATATGTGTGTATATACCAAACACAATTAAGAACAGTTATATATGCACAGAAACACACAATAATGGGATGCAAATAATGATGAAAGATTAAAAATGGGCAGCAATTCGAGATACGTATGAGTTTTAACACAAATCGAATGTACAGGGCGATAAAGGTTTGAAATCGCAGGCAGGGAGGGAGGGAGGGAGGGAGGGTGGGGGATGTAAAAATTTAGGATTAAAACAATTAGGTAAAAGTGAAAAAGGATGCGAGTTAGAGATGTATATATAGGCATGAATGAGTAAAGACAAGACTACCCCTGTGAAAACAAGACAAAAAACTAAGTACGGACTGGGGAACTCAAGTTGAACACTATCTCGAACATTCAAGTCGAAATTCGAGATGAGTTTCGAGATAGATACTATCTCGAACATCAAGTCGAATTTCGACTTGAATGTTCGAGATAGACACTAACTCGAATAAATAATCACTTTATCAATTAAAACAGCATTAAAAACCCACCAGGGAACGAATTTCGAGATAATGTTCGAGATAGAACCTAAGTCGAACATCAAGTCGAATTTCGAGATAATGTTCGAGATAGAACCTAAGTCGAACAATTTCCCAAACTTGGAATTTTGAACAGGCATACTGGGAACTGAAACTCGAACTTCAAGTCGAATTTCGAGATATACCTCATCTCGAATATTCTTCCCAGACTTAGAATTTTCAAAATGTTTGATTTTGAAGATAGTTATAATAATTTAGCAATTTTTACAATAAAAACAACAATTAAATTTTGCCAAATGAATATAGATATCAATTCAAGGATTTTTAAGAGGGCAACTAATTAAGAACACTCCTTGACAATTCTAAGGCCTCTAAATTAATAGAAATTACATGAAAAACACAGATAAATTCATCTAAAGATCAAGAAAAATTTAGAATAAAATGAATTTAGCCCCCCTATGATCATGCAATCTAACTCACATAAATTCAAAGTTTTAACAAATAATTACACATAAAGCACAATGAATTTATGTACAATAACACTACAAACAACATATAGTAATCATTAATGAAACATTTTAAAGTATAAGTCCATAATGATTAAATAGCATGCAGAAGTGATATTTTGAGCAAATGTAGAGATTATTTTCATATGTTTTCAACTTTGCACAAATAAAATAGGCAGTTGACAAGACTAAAAACATATGTACATGATTAAAACTGGAATTTTACAGATAGGAGAAATCACTAACTTGTGTTAAGCATCCCNATTGCAGATCTTTTAGTAGACACACCAGCATCTGTGTTGGGAATATCCAGCATCTTCCTATTCGAACCGTGGCGCTGACTGTTCCCTTTAAGGGAATTAAGTAGCACCTAACCACAACTCCGGGGTTTTGGTGCAATGGTAAGCGCTGAGGTCCTAAGAAGTGGTATCAGAGCTTAATGTTTGACATACAAAACATAGATCCTTGTGTTTGGTAGAAGATTAGGGAGTTNCGGTACAAAATGTAACTCCACAGTCCCCTCCTCGACATGTTCTCTATTGAAGTGATACCTGATATCTATATGCTTGGTTCTCGAGTGGTCTACAGGATTGTTGGTCATGGCAATGGCACTTGTGTTGTCACACATGATTGGAATCTTTTTGTGTTCCATGCCATAATCTTTCAATTGGTTCCTCATCCACAGTATTTGAGCTACACAGCTTCCAGCAGCAATGTACTCAGCTTCAGCAGTAGAAGTAGATACTGTGTGTTGCTTTTTACTTTGCCAGGACACCAATCTTCTGCCAAGAAATTGACATGCACCAGATGTACTTTTTCTATCAATCCTACAACCTGCATAGTCTGAATCTGAATAGCCAATTAGATTAAAACATGTATCTCTTGGGTACCAAATCCCTAGATTTGATGTGCCC
>QRFB01000995.1:23975-71937 GCA_008931105.1 Oenanthe javanica
TTTCTTCATACTTGCCCTTTCCTCTTTTGAATGATTCTTCAACAGCATCACCAGCCATCATGAAAGACTCTTCTACACAGCCACTTTCCTTCTTTTCTTCATTTCCTTTGACCATCAAAGCCACAGTTTTCTCCTTTCTTTGATTCTTCTCAATCTNCTTTACACCTGAATCTTTTTGGCCCATATTGACTGTTCTTGATCTTTAAATTTTCTGTATGTTGAAAGCCTGCTTTGATACCAATTATTATTCCTTAGAACAATGTCAATATTTGGAGAAAGGGGGGTTGAAAACAAATATTAAAACTTTTGCTTCTTTTAATATTTGTTCTTGATGATTGTGAGTTTGAGAGAATATGCTTGAACAGATAACAACTGAAAATTAAAATGAATGAAGAGATTTAAAAATTACTGATGGATTGGTTTTTCCATCAGTTTATATTTTTGCTCAATGTTCCTAGGTTAAAAGAAAACCTAGCTTCGTTTTTACAAGGTTAGAAAAATCAACTGATCTTACAGTTTGCTCTAAAGCTAGAACAGTTGATTTAAGAAATATTATCTACCTTCTATTTTTTTAACAATGCTACTACACTTGTTTATATACTATAAGTGTATTTTTACAATTCCTATTCTAGGATTGTTTCTATCTGTCTCTCTTTTTCCTTTTTAGGAAAAAAGACTTGAAAAACAGTTACGGATTGAGTCTTCACAGCCACCCTAGGCTGTCTTCCATAAGTGTGCTTTTGTTCTCTGGATCTACAACTAATAGTCTTTCTGTATTGTCACAATCAATTGATAACTTGCTGTTAAGCATATCAATTGACTCATCCATTAATTCATCAACTGATGTTCTTCTTCGATTGATCTTTACATCCATCGACTGATATAGAATGACTTATCGATTAATAAATGTTATCAATCGATATATCAATCGATGGGTCTTCACATCAGTTGATAGTCTTCAATTCCGGACTTGGCTTCTTCGATTGATCTCTTATCCATTGAGTCTTCAATATCAATCGATCATCCTTCACTTGTACAATTTCCTGTCTTCAAATAATTACAATTTGACAGTTTAATTTACACATCAATTGATGATCTATATCAATCGACTCTAACAATAATTGATACGAATAATATCAATTGATTTACACCTTATCGATTAAAATAGACTAAGTACACCTATGCTATAATCCAAATTATCAGTTGACTCATATAAACATTTCAACTGATAAATGGTTTCCTGATCAATTGATATTTATAAATTTTCATATTAATTGGTCAGTTACATCAAATAAAATTTCTATGATTCTAAGATAAATGTTATCATAAAATTACATGTAGATTCCTAACAACAGCCTCGGTTGCTATCTGACAGTAACATTACTTCAAAAGAATTTGTCACAGTCTTAGTTGCTGTTAAAGACAAAGTTGATGTCACATCTCTTGACAGTAACTTCGATGCTCAAGATGTTGTCATAACTCCAATTCAGGACAGTACTTCTTAAATTTTTGAAGCTTCTTACATGGTTTGTTGGGTCCCAAAGTATCGTAGAAGGGGGAGTTGAATACGATACTCACTATATTAAAAAATTCTTTCAAATCTTTTACGGATAAATAATTTAGAGTTCGGTTAGTGGGTTCGAGTTCATGAGGCGAATAATGTTTAGGAGGCTGACTTACTAATTTTCTGTATTTATGAATATTCATTAATATTCTAGAAAATTAGCAAGTAATTTAACAAGACAAGTTTCGGGGAATATATCTTTCGTATATAAACCCTAAGGTTGCTACACCTAGTTAAAAATATAACTGGTTTCCAAAGAACAAATTAGTTCTTTGCTTCTACAAAAATATACGAGCCAAATCCTATATAATATTTGTATTTATAATTTTTTCTAAGGATTTAACTACTGGAAGTATTTTATAATGGACCTTAAAATATTACGAGAATTATCCGACCATTAAAAAAAGACTCCCAGTAAGGAGTAATGGATAGAGCTTTGATTTGTTTTGACCTCTCTATATACGATTTGCTGTGTTCTTCTCCGGCACTTGATTGGAAGAGACGAACCAAAACATACTTCAAAATGAGCACTTTATTTTGTTTATATAGTGTAGTCTTTTAAATCAAATGTATTGATTTACTGCACAACGCTATATCATTTTGTTGCGCTTGTAGAGTGAGTGTAGTGTATAGGAGCCACCAAGTACTTCGAATTCTTTTGTTGCGCCTAAAGGAGTTTTGTTGCACCTCTACTCTTGTGGCCTTGTATAGGAACCAGAAAGTACTTAGAATTCTTTTATTGAGCCTAGAGGAGTTTTGTTGCCCCTCCTACATTGCTTGCAGTGTATAGGAACAACAAAAGTACTTAGAAACTTATTCATAAGTATTTTGTGACGCCTAAGGTATTTTGTTGTGCCTTCTACATTGCTTGCAGTGCATAGGAACAACAAAAGTGCTTAGAAACTTATTCATAAGTATTTTGTTGCACCTCCTACATTGCTTGCAGTGTATAGGAACAACAAAAGTACTTAGAAACTTATTCATAAGTATTTTGTGACGCCTAAGGTATTTTGTTGTGCCTTCTACATTGCTTGCAGTGCATAGGAACAACAAAAGTGCTTAGAAACTTATTCATAAGTATTTTGTTGCACCTCCTACATTGCTTGCAGTGTATAGGAACAACAAAAGTACTTAGAAACTTATTCATAAGTATTTTGTTGTGCCTAAGGTGTTTTGTTGCGCCTCTACTCTGTGTCCCTTGTATAGGAGCCACGAAATACTTAGAAACTTATCCACGAGTGTTTTGTTGCTCCTCATAGAGTGCTTTAAGAGTACAAGAGCCACCAAATGTTGTTGGTCCCTGATATTGTAAAAGGGGGGTTGAATACAATATCTAAATTATCATGGAATATTGGATTTAAAAATATTATTTTAAATTCACACGAAATATTAATTGTAATGAAATACTTTTCAAGTAGAAGATATAATTTTAACTTGAAAAGTATTACAAAATAAATAAGTAGAAAGTTTATATAACTGTTTAAAAGCTTAGAACGATTTTGACATGAATTGTTCGAGTTTAACAATTATATTCCAAACTTGCACAGAAATCTGTGAATATTACAATGCAGACAAATTTCTGAATTTGAACTGTTTTTCTAACTCTGAATAATGAAGCCAAAACCTCATGTTTATAGAGGTTGTAAATCTGGCATGACTCTTCCAATATGACTCTTTAAAGATTAGAAATAACCCTTATATGACTCCTAAAAAGGCTGGGCATGACTTTTAGAACTCGGAATTGTCTTTCATTCCAAGGCCTAACTTGTATCCATGCTATGACTCTTGAAAATTTGGTATGACTTATATTAAAGTCATATTCAATTTTTTTTAATTAATTAAATCAGTATGACTTATTTAATAAAGAAATCAAATTCGGTATGACTCTTTTAGAGTCAAAATTCGGTATGACTCTTTACATTTAAGCTCGGTATGACTTATTACTTAATTAACTAAAAATCATTTTGGTATGACTTTTAATTAAAAAAATCGGTATGACTTATTTGTATAATTCGGTATAACTTAATAAATAGTTATTTGAATTATATAAAAAGTCATATTAAGTCATATCTTTTATAATAAATTAATTCTACTTAATTTAATTAGTTAATTTATAAATTAAATTAAATTCAACTTGAATTAATTTAATTAGATAAATTAAATAATCAATTAATCTTTGATAGTAGAATTAAAATACTATCTCTGTCATTTATTACATAGTAGTCAGCTTTGAAGTCTTCCCTTTTCTTCATCTTCTGTCATAAACCACTTTAACTCGATGTTGAATAATTATTAATTTAGTTGTCACACAAATGTACTGTCAGGTTCATTTGTGTCATACTATAATAATTATTCTCCATCTATAACATATAAGATATGGCCTTCTATCATTCTTCTACTTTACTGTCTTTCCTCTTCTTCTGGAATTTTTTTGTAGTAATCACTTGAAATCTTTTATATCTTCTGTATTCTTTAGAAGTACTACCACTTTATTTTTCACTGACGCTTGAACATATTAATAAAATTCTTCCAGTGTTGAGTAGTAATCCCATAAAATACTTCTAATACTTAGATCCTTTGTGATTAGTTGACTGCCTTCATCTTGATTCATGTTTGGTGTTTATTATTTACTTCTCTTTATTAGCTAGAGTTGAGTTGTCATCTAATTATTACAAATAGGCCTAGTCATATGCCTTTCAAATGTAGTAATACTTGCCTTAAACAATTTCCTAAAATGCATGAAGTATTTACCACTTGGTTTTCACTCTTCTGGCTTGATCAACTTATTTTTTTTGATAAATTAAAGTAATTATCTTCTTGTTGTGCTGACGGTTAGTGCACTGGTCTCGTTCACAAATGAATAACACTGAATTAAATTCTCTTGACTTCTATTCTGTTTCAGCTGATTAATCTTGACTTTTGCATTGCATCAAACACTAACTGTTAATAAGCACTGTACTTTCACTGGAATCTTTTCTGGTACTTAGACAACGTCTTCATTACTACTACAATCTTGAATACTTCATTCTTTGTTCTTCACTGACGCTTGAATATTCAAATGAACTTCTTTCAGTGAGTATACTTCCAGACTGCAACTATCTTATTTAACCTTTGTCTTTACCTTGTCTTCAATTCTTCCAGATTCCTATGTTTCGAATACTGTCTATCTTCAATCAATGTTAATACATTGAAATCTTTTAGTGGCACTTTATACTGAATCTTCAATACTTTTGAGACTCTGAAAGTCTTTACACATTATTCTTCACTGAGGCTTGAACATATAACTGAACTTCTTTCAGTGACCTGTAGTAGACTTCAAAACTTCTTCTAATGTCTTGATTCACTGTATTTGCCTTATCTTCATTTCTTCCTGATTTCTGTGTAGGCGTAGTATTATTTACATGTCCTATTCTAGTGTTGAGTTATCACAATTACTATTCATGCGGCTTCGTAATCTCATAAACATGGTTGATGATGCAGAAAATGATTTTATTCCTATCTCCAGCCTACTCAAGGTAAATTACAAATATCTTGTGCATGGTGTACCTACCCAGTTCCATGCACCTAGGTTGAGTGAGGGTGTGCAAAAAAAAAGAAAAAAAAAGAAAAGAGAAGTGAGAATAAAAATGAGAGGCGTGGAAAAACCTTGGAAAAATGAGAGGGCCTCGAGCATGGCCAAAAGAAAAGAAAAACTGAGGGAGCCACATCTACTAAGGCACTAGGCCTTGAGAGTGAGGATGTGAGATATTATGAGATCATTCATAAAAAATAAGAGAATATGAGAACCCCAATAGCCTCCAAATCCTCATCAAAATAAGCTGCTTTAAGGTTAAAATCCCTTACTCATAGAGTCTCCAAGTTATCAAAGAGCATTGTAACCATTGACAAGAATCAAATCAAGTTGGTGAACAAGATGGCCAGTCTGGAACAAATGATGAATGAAGGTTTCAAGACCATCTTTGACAAGCTACAAGAGTTTGGTGACAAACTTTCTACCTCTGCAGTTGTTACCTAAACTAAGGGGGAGAAAAGTGGAGTAGAAGAGGAAGTGTTTGTTAGGAGTCATAAGGAGGATGAAGTTGTAGCTCAGGGGGATGAACAATTGGTGTTGCTATCAAAAGTAGCAACAGAATTGGCTGAGAAAAATGCTGAGTAAGAAAAGAAAATGGTAGAGAGACCCAAAGAGAAGGGAATTGTTATCATGGAGAATGTGGTGAAGGCCCTTGTGGTTGTTGCTGATAAAAGGAAGGAGAATATAATTCCTGAAAACATTGATGACTATATAGTTGAAGAAAAGGAGGACTTAACATATGAAGAAGCCTCTATGCTAATGGTGGACATAAATGAAAATAGCAAGGTGTTTCAAGATGCTAGCTTTACCCAAAGAATTAAAGATTTGAGGAAGTAATCCAACAGTGATCCTAAGAAATTTTCTAATGCTATGAGACTGTTAGGTCCTAAATCATCATAGAAGGGGGGGTTGAATATGATGTTAGTAGTTTTTCTCTTCTAATTGCAGATTAATATATGTGTTCTTGAGTTCTTGAGATATAGAATATGGTAGTCAAACAAACACAAATGATTTGGGGAAACATAAATATATTAATAAATCCCTGAGGTACTATACTCTAATCAAATGATTAGCTACAATGTTTTATAATCAATAAGTATTAACAAAATACAAATGAGCATTTATGTTGGGTCTTTAATGGAGCTTCTGTGTTTTGTTGAGAACATTGAAGACAATGCACACGAAATGATTCTGTTGTAATTCACATTTATATTGTAGTCTTCAAAATCAATTGATTTCTTCATAATGGATAAGTGATGCGCCTTGAAGAATGTTTTCCCTGTATAATCATAAGTTGTGCCAAGATAATCCAAGTTGGGCCAAATATACTTAAGTTGTGCCTGGTACACTGCAGTCCTTTTGATGGCGCAAGATAAACATATTTATCCTTCAAGTTGTGCCTAGGGAAAACTAAGTGGCGTCTTCCTATGGAGTAAAACAAGTTTCACCAATTACTTAGAATCTTAGAACCACCTTCATGTTGCACCTGTATAAGTGAAGTTGCGCCTTTGACTTCAAGTGCCGCCATTGACCATAAGATGCACTTATAATATATTCAAGTGGCACCTTTGACTTTACAAGTTGTGCCTTGACCTTGTAGAACTTTTCTAGAACTTCAAATATTCTTCAAGTTACGCCTATACTATATAAATGGTGCCACACATATTGTTTGTAATGTGTGAGAAAAACTTGTGTTCTAGTGTTGCCTTTGCCTTGGGGAAATTCTTGATGCTTTGATTCTTTTGCACTTTGATTTTCACTCTTGATTTGATTAACTGATTTCTTTTGAATACATAAGATAATTCTTTTCTTGACGTGTTAACGCTTAGTGCACTGGTCTGGTTCACAAACAACTAACATTGAATCAAATTCTCTTATCTTCTGTTCTTTTTCAGTTGATCACATCTTAGTTTTTCCATTGCTTCAGTTCACCGAAACCCTTGACATTTATACTTGAACCACTGCATTTTCTTTATACTGAAAATCTTCTGATCTTTTATTCTTCATTGAGGCTTGAACATTTTAATGAACTTCTTTCCTTGATGCTTCTGAAGACTTCAGAATTTAATACCCTATAATGATTCATGTATGTACTTTGATTGCATGTCATTTTAGATTCCTCTGTTATATATTAATATTATTTATCTGTCTTACTTCTTATGTTGAGTTATCATTACCTCTATTACATATTATATTACATTATACTTTACAGAGACAGTCAACCATTGGAACAGCTGTGTTAGTGTCTAAGAGCAACAAATGCGTAATCATTGTGAAGGAGGGTTAAGCTAGTACATTGGCATGGGGTACTTAAGCAGGCAAGAAATAGCCGTGATTGAAGCTATGAAGCTCAAAATCAAAACTAACAAATCCTGGATAAATGAAAATCTAAAGAGAATCTTGCAGAAAATGATAGTTGAAAAACTTCCTGAAGTCACTCACTAGTCTCTATGCATAAAATTCAGGATCTACTCGGATGTAAAATATCGATTCATGAATTTGGAAAGAGTGAGTTTTACAAACCAAGGTTTGTAAGAGAAGCTTTTGATTACTTTGAACAACTTCCATTAACTGAAGAAATGATTGAGGTGTTGAGGGTGTTGGAGGAAGAAATGAAGAGTATTGAAAAGAAAAGATCTAAGAAATTAGGAACGATCTAGGTGGAGATGATGATGATGAAAATCCTTATGGAGGTGCAGGTAGCTCAAAGCAAAATGATAAAGATTGTGGTGGAACTTCAGGTGTTGGTGATAAGGATGAAGGAAATGATGAAAGTGATGAAAATATTGCTAATTAAATTGAAGGAAGGGTGTCGAAGCAGGTGGTTCTTGGTTTTGAAGTAGACAAGGAAGATGTTGTCAAGAGTGATATGGTGGAGAATGCTGTCAAATATCAAGAAATTGCTGTCACACCAAATTTGACAGAAACTTTAAAAGATACTGTCAGGAGCAATAAGGTGGGATTTGTTGTCAAAAGAAAGTACATGAAAGAAAGAGCTAGAGCTTTCCTTTGGGAAAATCATTACAAGGCAAAAACTGCTAAAAACAAGTATTTATCTCAAAGAAGCCTTGCAAAAGTAACTTAGAGAAAAAGTACACCATATCCCATGAGAACTTATAGAAATAGCTAGAAGCTTACAACTGAAGTAGAGGATGAGGATTGCTTAGCTCTTAGGAGACCAACCATCAACAAAAAGCTGAATCTATGTCAGAAATTATCTTAGATGTAGTTGTTGTGTGGTTTGACTACAGGTCTTTGGAAAAGTGAAAGTCATCTATTCTAATGGTATGGTTGAGGAGTTGAGCTATGGTCTAATTGAAGCTAATTATTTTATGATCAAGAAAATGTTAACCATTGTCAAAGGAAAAGATGTAAGAACTCATGTTCTAAGAGGGGCACTGGTTAGAAAATTTCTGGAACTTCATCAATCATTCAAACTTCACCGTTTAGATGATGTTGAAGCTGATGAGCCTGAGTCCTTAATCAAGTTTGATCGTGATGGTATAATGTTCAAGGTTGAT
The DNA here is from genome assembly GCA_008931105.1 of Oenanthe javanica. Lineage (NCBI taxonomy): Eukaryota > Viridiplantae > Streptophyta > Magnoliopsida > Apiales > Apiaceae > Oenanthe > Oenanthe javanica. The sequence goes on from QRFB01000995.1 coordinate 32,632, forward strand.
GAAGATGTCAAAGAATTCTGGTGACATCTCTATCTACTCTATCAATTCTACTATTGCAACTTGGGAGAAGACAATCAAAAAGACAAAGTGTGTTCAAGGAGTCAAGGATATCTTCAAATCTCCAAAGCACTTTATCTACAAAAGTAATAAAGCCAAGGTTGAATAGAAAAGTAATGTTTCTATTTTAAGATTTATCCTAGAGTAAAGGAAAAGTACATTTGTAAGTGAGATGTGTTACAGTAGAAATGCACATATCTCACAAGTACTTTTCCTCAAGAAGCTAGAAATATATTATCTATTTTCTCTCAAACTTTGTAACAATAGCAAACCACATTGTTATTGTAACTTAGAAGATGGAAGCATTTCCAGTTGAGTTGTAGCAACAAAATTAATAATATATTAATTTTGATTTAAACAATCTTATTTACATGCTTTAGTTGTTTGTTGTTTCTAACTTCCTAACTGTAACCCATATTTTTGGTTAGTAAGAGTTAGTTGAAATTGAGTGATTAGAAAATATTAGGAAGTTGCATTCAACCCCCCCTTCTGCAACATTCATTCTACTTAACATTGCAATAAACAGTCGTGGCACTATGTTTTTATATGCTGAAAATTTTGAAGGTATGTTAATATTTACAAAAGTAAGTAAAAACACATAAATGATATTGTTGGGCACACCTATATCTGGCTTGTGTTTATCTGACTTATTTTTTTCAGGCATAAAAAAGACAGGTTATTGCATCTTTCTTGCTTAAGATCATGGAAGAAATTGGATCTACAAATGTTCTCCAAGTTGTAACTAACAATGCTATAAATTGTAAACTTGGGGGAAGGAAGATCGAAAAGTTACACATGCATATTTTTTTGTCACCATGTGTAGTTCATACCCTTAATATGATTTTTAAGGATTTTATTATTGAGTTTGGTTGGATTGAAAATACACATAAAAGAGCAAAAGACATTTTTAAATTTTTCATTAATTATGAACCAACTCTTACGATGTTTAGGGCAAATTTTGCACTTGAGTTGTTAAAAGTAGCCAAAACTAAAAGAATTTCCAAGTATAGGGAGTCACTTGCTACCACAATAGTGTTAATGGCCAGGAAAGAATGGATGAAAAATAGTGATTTAGGAACAAGGAGCCTTGGAGAAGAAATTGATGCAACAATTGGGGATGATGTGGGAGGAGGTTTATAATATTCTAGCCAAAACAAAGCCTGTTTATTTAATGATAAAATTTTGTGATGATGAGGGGATGAGAGAGATTTATGAAAAAATGGATTGTATGCTAGAAGAAATTTCGGATGTGATGACAAATACCAAAAATTATTCAAGCATAAAAAATGCAAGAAATTTTAGTGCAATGTTGGGAGAAACTGAATATTCATACGCAGTGCTTGGGTTTTTGTCTTAATCCTCACTTTTATGATGCGAGTTACTTGAGAATTGAATCTCTAAGAGGTGTTCCTAGGCATCCTCCTAATTATGATTTGGAGGTTGTGAAAGAGGTTATGATATCATTTGACAAGATTGGAGAAGACGACAATGAAAGAAGGCTGCTAGAACTGATGCGGTGATAATGAATCCCATTTTTTGGTGGTTCACTTACAGATCAGAAACTCCATAATTGGCTGAAATTGTAGTCAAAGTTCTTCCACAACCCATTATTTGTTCATCTATCGAAAGAGTTTGGAACACATACTTGTTTATTCATATTGCAAAACGAAATAAGTTGAATACTCAAAGGGCGGATTAATTGGTTTTCATCCATTCCAATATGCACCTCTTATCTCGTTGTTCCAAGAATTATATAAAAGGACCATCTAGGAAGTGGGATATCAATATGGAGAATACTTTTTTGGAAGACTCGGCTGTGAGATTTGAAGATTTAAACTGGGAATGAAGTATTGGAATGTGTTACAAGTTTCTTTTAAAATCTAATCATATTCTCGATATCTTTGCTTCAATTTTAGTTTGAACATTGTATTGCATATGATCTCATATTATGAAAATTTAAGTATTTTGGTTTGTTCAATTCATTGTTGATTGTTGATATTCTGCAAATTTAGCTATACATTGTTGATATTTTTTTAATATTTATGTATAATTTTCAATTAAAAGAAAATATATATAAGGGATCCTAAAATTGACCCGCATACCCAATTCAGGAGCCATCGTACCTGATACATGGAAACTACCATTCCATGTATCTGAACCCGTACCACGTATCCAATCGACTTGCAAATTGTGCAACATTGATCTAAAGTAGTATATAGATGAAATAGTTGTCAATGGATATAGAAAACAATTGACTAATAAACTTAACATCTAATTATCAGTTGATAGCAACTTATAAATGGAGAATGAGACAAATTGGCTGAAATCTTTCTACAGAGTTCATAGAGCTGTTTCGAAGATAGTCAAACATACTTGACTTGGAAATCTCTTGACATATGAAGCATGCTTTTCAAGGAAACTCAAAAGACAAAATAATTTTTAAAAATATGAGATAGAAGGAGAATAAGTATATGATCAAGGTTTCTACTTTTAGATAAGTTTGTATTTTTCTTAGAAATTTTAGTAACTTGTAAATTCTTGTATTAATTATATAAACAAGAATACTAGCTGTTAGAAATGAGAACTACAGAAACTAGACAGGGGGTGAATGTATAGTTGATTTCTTTTTCTTCTTTCACTCATGTTTTAATTCTTTGATGAACTAAGATATTAACTTTGTTGTAGGTTGGTTAATCTATGTAGTGTTTACCAAAAGCATGCAAAATAGAATAAAACAAAAATAATGATTAACTTTCAAACTAATTGTATTAGAATGAAATGCTACAAATATGAGATTCTTGATTTGAATCTCAACTTCTTGTTCTTTAAAGAAAACTAGGTATGAAAACTATTCAACACCCCTTGTGAAGCTGTGCACACTTACTAAATAGACAACATGTCTCAAGTGCACATGCTTTCACAGTCTGTTTTTCTCTAACTAGAAATAGACAAAACTATTTTACATTGTACACAATCTATTTCTAACTAAGTTCTATGACTTGACAGTATGCTCCATTCTGCTTTCTTCCTTCTGTCTTTATCTTGCATAAACAACAATCAAAATATTCCTATACAGAATAAAAGAATGGAGTTAGAAATTTTGCCTGGTGTCCATGATGCATTTCCAAAATTCCACTTGTAATCAAGAAGTTCTATTAATAGATATAAGAACTTTGATTAGTCTCTCTCCCCGAGTTAACTAATTTAACTCTACTAATCATAACCACTTTTTATTAAGATTAACATTTGTTTCGCGATTACTAAACCTCTTGATTTGTGTTATGATTTTTATCTTTTTAATCTGAAAACATTTTTTGGATCATCCCAGATGACTCTAGTATTTTAATTAAAAGTTTCAGATTTTATTAAGCCCCCTAGCTAGTCCAATCATAGTCTCAAATTTGGACGAAAATAGAATTTTCATGTTCGGCGCTACCGTTACTAAATCGGCCATAACTTTTGACTCGTAACTCCGAATGACGCAAAATTAGCGCATAAACGATCTAGAGACTGTCTACAATCCATTCATATCATCAAACATCCCAGAACAGAGGATAAATATTCCCAGAATTTCTGGACAGTTTCTGCAGAATGTAAACGGGCATGGTAACTTCTTAAAACGTAATGTTTTTCATTTCTGTTCTACACCAATTCAATCAAAAATCAGTCCCAAACTCCTCATTCAACATGAACAATCAACATACTACAACCTCAAGCCAAAAATTAGTCAAGATTATTAAATATAATTCAAAATCAAATGAAAAGTCTTGTGTTTCTAGGACCAACCAAGCTCAATCTATACTACGTACCATAACATGTATATACTATAACAATCATCAACCAAGCCAAAGGAAGCCTTCAATCAAAGAAAATAAAATTTTATTTTTAGAATCACTATTCATCATCACTTTCAAATTGTAAAAAGAATAATCTAGAGATGATGGGTGCTTGAGATGTTACCTTAGTTAGGTTGAGCTTGGAAGGACCTTTCTTTTAAGCTATTATATGCAATAATCGACCAAGTAACCATGTAGTTTTCACCATCTTCTTCCTTCTTTCTTCACTTCGGTTTTTCTTCATGGAAATGGGGGAGAGCTCGGCTGATTTTTCTTGTTTTTTTTGGGAAGTGTGTGGTGGAAGCTAGTGTTTTACAATGTTTGTGCGGTAGTCGCGTAATTTCCCGATGACATTTTAATCTCTCGTTATCGTACTTTATTAATCCGACAAACTTAAGTTTTAAAATATCAAATTCTCATTTTATAATTCTCTTATGAATCATTATTATTAAATTAATACCATTTAATTATTTCGAGAATTTATGAAATAATTCTCCGGATAAACAATATTCACTTACACCGTGTCTCTAACTCTGTTACGACTTTCACCCGGATTTTAAATTTATTTTGTTAGACTAAAAACAATTATAAGTCCTATATTTATTACGTATGCTACCCTAAACACCGATACGATGAAGAATTTTTAAATTATAGTTCTCCAAAAACCATAAGTTTTACTTACACTTCAATATCTCGTAAATTCAAATCAAATAGAAGAAATGGACATTGTCGAAAAACTAACTTGATTTACATTCACTTAAATATATCGCAGTTCCATAATAAATTTACAAAATCAAGATTCAGTGATAAGCAATTTGACGCCTAATAACCCGATTATCACACGAAATACTAAAACGTCCTCAGAACTAAAGTCAAATATGAGGGAAGAATTGTGCAACATTGTTTACGCACAATAAACTCTTTATTCATAATAAAAGATTATGAAGTTCCCAAAATTTAGCAGTATAAAAATACGCATATTTTTTAGTACTCCGTATATTAATAATACGGCCTCACATCTCAAGTACCTTATGAAAAATAAATCAATAAAATCGTTTATTCATAAAATGAAAAATTTTATCCAAAAATCTTAATAATATCAAGTGTCAAAAATACGGGTTATTACAGTGTCCCCTCCTTAAAAGGATTTCATCCTCGAAATTTAAATGCGAACAATTGAGGTTACTATCCTCACATCTCACTTTCGAATTCCTAGGTTGAATCTTCTACCTACTCGGTTTCGTACAACAATCTCATCAGCATTATTACTTCACTTCTCAACACTTGCTCTATTAAGTCGATGATCTCTATAAGTTCGTACTCTAATGCATGCATAATGTCTGCGCTATAATGCCCTAACACTAACGTATGATACGTACGATGGATTCATTAAAATTGGAAAATAGCGCCACTTCATATATACCTTATTAATATACTTTAAGACCCTGAAAGATTCAATACTCCTCGAGATTAAGTTCTCTTTCTTTCTAAATCTCGTTACTTCTTTTCACGATTATACTTTTAGTAATGCGGACTCTTCCACTTTATAATATCTACCTGTTCTGACTAGATCACCATACTCGCGTTGACTATCTTAAGTTATCATTAATCACCTTCAATTACTATAACTTGTATCATATGACTGTCGAACCGATTCTTGTCCCCCGTTATCCATCATTCATTGATTTCTCCCTAACACAAGGTAGATCAACATCTTTTCATCCGTACTAAACTTCGTAAGGTGGCATGCCTATTTGTGAGTGGTAACTAGTATCGTATGGAAGCTCTATCTGTAGTAAGTAATTATCTCAAGTCCTTTTGAAATCCAAGGCACAAACTTTCTATGAAAGAAAACTTTCTACATGACTTTAATCAAGACCTTTTTAATGAATATCATTGTGACAAAATGATCAGGGTGATTTGTAGATCAATAAACTCATTTTAAAATGTATATTAGAGGTAAGAAAGAAAGTAATTTGGATATGACTGAGAACAACCATATTTGTACTTAAGATGGCCAATCTTTAGTACTTTTTGGCATACAATACATAATTGGGTGGTTTCCCACCATACTTTTGTCACACAGACAAGAAGTCACACAATATGCATTTTCTATCTCAATCGGATGACAAATTGTTAATAATCAGAAGAATGGAACAAATTTGAAAAACAAATCTAGTGAGCTTTCCTTCCTCAATGTGTAAGGAATTTAAATATAAAACAAGTTCATACTTATCTAAGAATCAATTGATAAAATCCGAAACCTATTATCTCTAATTTTATTCTTTCTGATTGAATATATCCTTAAGACTCTTATAGTCTTTGTAAATTCTATACCTCTATCCATTCAAATGATGTTTTCATAGCTTACGTGAAACACTATGACTACAACTCCAATTCATGGGTATGATACCTTAATTTATATTTCTTCAGTTACTCAGACGCATATAAAAGTATTCCTACTATGTTACTTCCGGACACCATCAATCCCTCAAAAAGACATGTCATTATTAATTACCAGATTCACCATTTATCAACTGGTAGTCACAATAACGAGGAGGTTACTCATATATTCTTTAATTTCCTTAAAACTTCATTCCCCACTAACTGCATGTCCCAAATTTTCAACTCATTTTTTCCAAACACACTTAGGGAATTGGGCATCCAATCTATTTTCTCTTAACAAACAAAACATGTGCACTTCATAGTGACACTTTCAATCTTATAATACCTTTATATAACAATTTTTATAACTGAGTGACTAACTTTTTTATGCTGACTGGTGCCATCTTCTAAGATGTCTCTAATGCTGATGTTGCTCATAACAATAGATCAATGGCGAATGATATAATCTCTAATGGGTGGTAACCCCAAAATGTTGCTAAGGGTTACATCCTCTAATTCTTTAACTACTGCGTAGTTCTCCTTATTGAATATTTCCTTTTTCATATCCATTACGGGTGCCCCACAACTTAACATCCAAAACGTAATATACTTTTCACTCGAATTGTAATTTAAATCTCCTCAGTCTATCTCTGTCTTCAAATCTCAACATTATCCAATATCGAGTAATCTTAAATTCACTATTTTATTGTTACCATTAGTTTGAACATCCTTATTTGGACAATCGTCCATTCTTAACACCATATCAATTCTTCAATCTAGAAGGGACTTAAATCTATGTCAAACTGGTGCACTAGTCAATCTTGATACCATATTACCTTTCCTTTATTCTCCATATTTAAAACATGTTATCCTTTCTTTTAGGGCATTAATTATCGTAACATCTAAACTTTATAATTATAGCTTCTTGCTATCCATTTCCTATTTTCTCCAATATCAGTCTCGCTGTCTAGTAAGTGAGATCTTGATTGACTTGGGTGAACCATAATTACTACATGCCAACACACTCATATTCCTTTATCCATTGTTCTTACCGAAGTAGAGTTTCGGTTCCTTATTAAAAGTTCATGGTATTTCCATATATGTATCTCCTCAAATTCCCTTTTTTCATCCCTTTCTTTTTCTGCCACTTCATTTCCACATTCTTCCATACTCAGTTATTTTCAATACGGTGACCCTATTATAAATTCACTACCTTTGGGACAATCTTTACATTTCTTGTAGACTTCGATTTATAATCTAACACAGTCTTGTTTCAGTTCTGAAACTTCAACTACATCTAATTCCATATACTTAGGAAAGTATTCAGGTAGTACAAAAGATAATTCATATAACAGACAGTCTCATTTGGATAAGGACATAAGTAATCTCATTGAACAGATCAGTATGTAGGTTTAATTATAAGCGATTATTATTCCACGAGTTCTGGAGTAGACTCAGCTCCGATTTATTCTCTTCCCGAGCTTCCACTTCACTACGAATCTGTATCAATTAGATATCATTGGTGGGTTTTTTGGTGGTAAAACCAACTACTAAATTAAAATCCCTGAATTTATAATAAAAGATTCGTTTAAACTCTTTGTTTCAAGCTAACTAGCTTCTTACTAAACCTTTAGGGTCGAAAAAATCTCACATTTTCAGAATACTTGAAGTCATTCTAAATCTATTTTTTTAATAATCAAATCTGAAGATTTTGACTTCTTTTAAATCACCATTTAAAAATCATTTGTTGTCTCACTGGTTATAGAGAAGAATGGTTTCCTTTCAAGGTGCCATCTTCATGTTATAGTAAGAAATAGATAGTTTATATGGTAAGGTGAAGCAATCAAATAGGTATAAGAATAGGTCGATGACCATCATATACGTCTATCGTCTAGTGCTTCCAATAGTCATATTCTAAAACCTGTGGCGTACACGATATTTAGTATAATGCCAAAAGGATGAATATTTTATCCATTATATGCAGTCTCAATCAAGCCGCACTTATGGATCTATAATTGGGTTACGGGACTTTTTCCCAAACCTCCTATCTCAACTCAAACTATTTTATCTTCAATGACTACTCGGAATGCTCTCTGGTCCAGAATTACACTTTTTGAAAGAATGAGCTTCTTACAAGTACTTATGCAATAGCTCATCTATACTGGTTAACCTAACCATCATATTTGCAATGTGGCGGTCATCTCTACCCCCAAGGGCTTACTTTAATCCAAAATCCTTAATATACTCAAAAACTACATCAAGTGTGTATCTTAACTCTTTGTTGTGATTTTACATTGTATACATACCATACTTCATCTAAATTGATGCTTTACTTTTTATTCTTAGAGAATCCTCAACAAAATCCTCGTATTCCTCATACTCAAACAAACATCAATAATATCCTTAGATCCATTATACTTCTCGTTAGTCTTGCAAATACCGGGTCATTGCCTATTTGGGAACAATTTCTTGAATCCGACATAAAATTTTATAACCTAAAAAGGTTCTCCATGATCTTAAAATTACTAACTTAAGGTAATTGTCACCATTCTACCTTATTCATTATAACACATCTGGTAGTCCAATAACGAACTCTATATGAGCTCTTACTTCCTCATCTTATATATATATATATATTACTCTTAACTCTCTCGTATCTAAGTACTATGACTCAGCGCTCTGATACCATCTATGTGACCCCTCCTGATCCGGGGTCAGGGATCCAGGCCATCATGGTCTAATTCCAATAAGAAAATACTCACTTGTTTAATAATTATATCAACAATATATACTGGCGATCCCAATCCAATTACACAACTCGAGCCATAGTCTCAGAAAATGAACTTAAAATAATAACAGTTATTATAACCCAACTATAAACTCAGGATCTCATACTACTAATATAACCTCTACCTGAAGTTACATTAGAAGTTAACATTGTTTCAACATTTATTATTACATTACATATTTTATAATAAGTCTTAGGATTCTAAACTGAAATCCTATCTAACTTACATCACCTGTAGAATCCTTGAACCTGACTATATCAAGCTCGAGCCTTTCTTTTCCTTTGTATACCATGGACATGTCTTATTGTAAGATTTAAAGTTACAACAAGTAAGAATGAGCCAAAGAATGCTCAGCAAGATATATATTAGAATATTTATGTAGTTTGTACCAAGAAAAGGGTGGTAACCAATATTTATACCAACCCGATGTCCAACAGTATCAATATACAACTTGCAATATATATGCAGAAAGTTTAGTGAAGTATATCTCGATAATAAATGAAGAGTTTACGATACAAGAAGGTACTCACAATAAATATATAATTTGAGGTATTGCGGTAAAAATAGTTTAAGTTCACAATTTTGGAATAACAATATCGGTAACTTAGCACGATGATATCAGCTATAGTGTTTTATTCATTTAAGAATCACTAAAAAAGCAGTTCAAGATACTGCGAAAAGAACCAATAAAAGTTCAACAATTCCGATTAACACCTCGGTAACTTAGCACTTAGGCTTTTGTTAAAGTGTTAATGTCAAATTCCAGTTAGAAGAAGGGACTATAATTTAGAGAATTCACCACGCCCTATTGTATATGATGATAAGTCGTGTTATACAATAGAAAAATATGTAACTTTCTCTACTAGTAGAATGATGATCCGTAAGAGGTCATCACCCCAGGCAACACATGGGCCTTTAAATGATGGACCATGCATCACTCGGCCTCTTACGCTATGATGGACTGTGCTACACACAAGCCTCTTACACTTTGATGGACTGGGCCGCACGCAAGCCTCTTTCACTTATAGCTCCAACCCCATTTGAATATACGAAAATCAATAAGCCTGGAAGGGATATTTAATCCAACATTCCAGAATAACAACAAGCCTCTCTAAGATTTCAACATCAGATAATGGATTCACTTCTGGAATTATGTGGAAATACTCTCGTGGGTATGTGGGTTGACTCTCAGTCAACTAATCTTTAATTGTTAAAATGTTTCTCACATTAGAAGTTCTCAAAACACATGACCATGGAGTTGTTTTAATGTTAGGAAGCAAACACTAATAGCTGTCAGAGAATACAAGTCAGAGTTTAAATTGCTGATGTCATCAGAGTCTAAGGAACTGTCGGACAGAGTTTACTCTATCAGAGAATACTCAATCAGAGTTTACTCTAACAGAGAATGCTCAATTAGAGAATAATAACCGACAAATTTTAATATCAGAGTTTGTCAGGAAATAATTCAAATCAGAGTCTAAATAGAAAAGTAAGAAGGAATCTGAATGCAAGACTATTTCCTTATATAAAGCTAGTCTATTTCTATTCTGATTTGTAATTGATTTGTAACTGTGTCTATATAAACACAGACATAGGTTAACATTGATTAATCTTAGCAAATCATATTTTTCATAACCTAGCAGCTCTTGAGAATAAACAACTTTTTGAGAGAGTTTTGTAACCTGTTCAATCTTTAATACAAAACCGCATTAATCTTTTACATACTTGTGTTCTTAATCGATTTACTGGTACTATTATATTCAACCCCCCTTCTGTAATAGTTCATCCTTCTGGGCAAACAAGTGGTATCAGAGCAGGCAGTTCAAATTTAACTGTTAGATATCAAATCATGTCCGGAAACAAGTATGAAAGCATAAAAATTCCAATCTTAAAGAAAGCTAAATACCCTACATGGAGGGTGAAGATGTTGATGTTCCTAGAAGCAACATATCCTGATTACTTGGATAGGATCAATGAAGGCCAGTACATGCCAACAAAACTGGTACCTGCAACCATTGTGGATGGAAGACAAGTAACTGAACATTATACCCTCAAAGATAAAAAGGAGTGGACTAATGAGGAAAAACAAGAAGTCCTCAAAGATGCTAAGGTAAGAAACATATTACACAATAATCTTGACTCTGTAATGTCCAACAAGGTTATAGCATGCAAAACTGCAAAAGAGATCTGGGATGCACTAGAAATTCAATGTCAAGGAATAAGGGAAATCGAGAAAAATAGAAGATCTGTGTTATTCAGGAGTATGAATATTTTGAAGCCAAACATAATGAATCCTTAACAGATATCTATGACAGATTTCTAAACCTATTANAAATCAATAAGGAGAAAAATTACATGAATATTCCTGATGCTCCTAGGAAAACATGTTTTACTTGTGGAAATTCAAATCACCTTGCTATTAACTGCAAACAAAAGAGAAAGAAAGAACTTGAAAATCCTAGGTTTGAGGCTAGAAAACAAACTAGAAATAATCCTTGTTTTCATTGTGGTAAANACCTATTAAATAACTTGGCTTTAGTGGATAAAGTATATGATAATAAGGATTCAAACACCAAATTTCTGAGGGCTCTTCCAGAAGAATAGGATTTACAGACATCTTTAATTAGAGACATGGCTGATTTAGATGAGATGTCCTTAGATGAAGTTTATGGCAAATTGAAAACTCATGATCTAGAATTACAGCAAAGAAGAAACAGGAAAAGAAACAAAGCAAGGTCCATTGCTTTGAATGTTGAAACAAAGTCTGAAGAAGCAAAAGAAAAAGTGCTTAAAGTTTCAACAAGAAAAGGAAAAAAGATAGTGACTCAAGAAAGTAGTGAATCAGACTCTAAGACAAACTCTGAAGTAAATTTTGATGACTCCACAGACTCTGATATGATGGAGATGGTTGCTATGATTGTAAAAGGCTTCAAAAAGATGAAATACAGGAAATATAAGAAGCAAGCAAATTTTTAAAAGAAACATGGAGAGACAGAAAAGAGAGAAAGGTTCAAGAAAAGAGAAGATAGAGATGGTAAATCAAAGACTATTGACAAGTCAAAAATNTACCAAAACAAATTGTCAAGAAAATATATGTGATAAAGTCTGATAAAAAGAGTGTAAAATCTGACAGTACAAACTCTGTAAATGCAAACACTGCTTCTACAAACTCTGTTAACACAAACTCTGATAAAAGTACTTCTGCAACAAAAGTTAACAGACATAATTGAAAATGGGATATGACAATATTATGATTGGAACTGTCATCATTGAAAATGTAGCTCTGGTTGAAGGACTCAAACATAATCTTCTAAGTGTGAGTCAANAAGATAGTGACTCAAGAAAGTAGTGAATCAGACTCTAAGACAAACTCTGAAGTAAATTTTGATGACTCCACAGACTCTGATATGATGGAGATGGTTGCTATGATTGTAAAAGGCTTCAAAAAGATGAAATNGGACTCAAACATAATCTTCTAAGTGTGAAAAGCAAGAAGAATGGAAAAGTAGTTCTTATTGGTCACAGACATAACAATTTATTTGAAGCTAGCTTGGATAATAATTCAGATGGTCATTTAACTTGTTTACTTGGAAAGGCATCATCCCTGGAAAGCTGGAATTGGCACAAAAAGCTGTGTCACTTNGCTACTGAATGCAGAAGTAAGGAATCAGGAAAAGCCTTAATCACTTCAAAGAAAGACTGGATGGATTCCTCAGATTCTGAATCAGAAACAAATTATGCACTCATGGCAAACTCTGAAGCTCCAAACTCTGATAAGGTACCAGACTCTGTCTTTAATTTTCAAACTGATAATATCTGTGAATTAAAGTCTTTTCTTAGATCTTNAATCATCACTGGAAAGCTGGAATTGGCACAAAAAGCTATGTCACTTGAATTTTAGAAATATCAATGAATTAGTGAGAAAGGACCTAGTTAGAGGTCTTCCAAAAGTTCAATTTCATCCTGATGGACTTTGCAATTCATGTCAAAAGGCCAAACAAAAGAAGATATCTTTCAATAGCAAAACTGAAAATTCAATTGATCAACCTTTTCACCTATTGCACCTTGATTTATTTGGTCATGTCAACATAATGTCCATAGGAAAGAAGAAATACACTCTTGTGATAGTTGATGACTTCACCAGATTCACTTGGGTATACTTTTTGCATAAAAAATATGAAACTACAGAAATAATTTTTGAGCATATTGCAATGATTGAGAATGGATCAACTCACAAGGTAAAAAATCTAAGAAGTGACAATGGAACAGAGTTTAAAAACTCTGCAATGGAAGAATTATGCTCAACAAAAGGCATTATTCAACAATTTTCAGCACTTGGAATACCTCAACAAAATGGTGTAGTTAAAAGAAAGAACAGAACTCTAATTGAAGCTGCTAGAATAATACTAGAAGGAGTAAAGCTACCTACTTACTTTTGGGCAGAAGCTGTAAACACTGCATGTATTACTCAGAATTGTTCTTTGATAAACAAATATGGAATGACCCCATATGAATCTTTGAAGGGAAGAAAACCAAATGTTAAGTACTTTCATATCTTTGGAAGCAAGTGTTTTATTCTTAAAACTCACACTGAGCAATTGAAGAAGTTTGAGCTTAAATCAGATGAAGGAATTTTTATTGGATATACAACAACTTCTAAAACCTCTTCAAGGGCATTCAAAGTATTAAATCTAAGAACAAGGACAGTCATGGAATCAATTAATGTCTCTTTTGATGAAGGGAAAATAACTGGATTACATGATAAGGATGCACAGGAAACTCTGAGATTTGAGAATGAACTGCAGGAAATAAACTCTGATGGTTCAAATCCTGATAATACAAACTCTGTTCAGATAAACACTAGTGAGGAAAACTCTGATTCTTTAAACTCTGATTCAGAATTGATTGAAATAGAAAGTGAAGATTCTGCACATGTTGAGGGGGAGCAACATCATTCAAACACTGACATTAAAGATCAAGATGCTGTAATTGAAATATCCGACTCTGACCAAACTCTGAACAACACAAACTCTGAACCCTTAAACTCTGATCCATCAAACTCTAAAACTACAAACTCTGAAATCTCAAACTCTGAGCATATAAATTCTGAGACTTCAAACACTGATGACAACACATACTCAGGGGGAGGATCAGCATTTACAGAAGAATCTTTCTATGAAGGAACAAATCATGGGCAAGCATCTAGCTCTAAAAACTTTTCACATCCAAGAAAGTGGACAAAAGATCACACACCTGATTTAATTATTGGTGATCTAGAAAGTGGAGTAAAAACAAGAAAAGCTACTCAAAATGAATGCCAATTTCATAGCTTTCTGTTACAAACAGAACCAAAGAAGGTTGAGGATGCTTTGAAGGATGCAGATTGGGTGATTGCAATGTAGGAAGAGTTAAATGAGTTTGAAAGAAATGAAGTTTGGACACTAGTATCTAGACCAAAGAACAGATCTATTGTAGGCACAAAATGGGTATTCAGGAATAAGACAGATTTTGATGGAATCATTACAAGAAATAAGGCAAGACTGGCAGCTAAAGGCTATTCTCAACAGGAAGGCATTGATTATGATGAAACATATACACCAGTAGCCAGAATTGAAGCAATCAGAATTTCTCTTGCTTATGCTGCACATAAGAAATTCAAGGTTTACCAGATGGATGTTAAGAGTGCATTTTTAAATGGTGAACTTGAAGAAGAAGTTTATGTTGAACATCCATCTGGCTTTGTCAATCCAAAATATCCAAATCATGTCTATAGACTAGATAAAGCTTTGTATGGTCTAAAGCAAGCACCAAGGACATGGTATGAAACTTTAGCTCTATTCTTACTTGAAAGTGGTTTCACTAGAGGTACAATTGATAAAACACTATTTTATAGAACTCAAGGTAAGGATCTATTATTGGTACAAATATATCTTGATGATATTATATTTGGTTCCACTAATGAGAAGCTATGTGAAAGATTTTCAAAGCTAATGCAGTCCAGGTATCAAATGAGCATGATGGGGAAATGAGTTATTTTCTAGGTTTATAAGTAAAACAGACTGAAGAAGGCATTTTCATTAATCAGTCTAAATATACAAAGAATCTACTCACAAAATATCAAATGCAAGACTCATCATCTGCTATAATCCCTATGGCTACTGCAACAAAGCTTGATCAAAATACTAGAGAACCTGTTGACATCATTGCATATAGAGGAATGATTGGTTCTTTACTTTATTTGACTGCAAGTAGACCAGATATCATATTTACAACATGTCTATGTGCTAGATTTCAAGCAGATCCAAGGGCACCACATCTGATAGCTGTAAAGAGGATTTTTAGATATCTCAAGGGCACTATTAATCTTGGCTTATGGTATCCTAGAGAGTCTGATTTTAAATTAATTGGCTACTCAGATGTTGACTTTGCAGGATGTAAAATTGACAGAAAAAGTAAAAGTGGTAGTTGTCAATTTCTGGGAGGAAGACTAGTATCATGGTTTAGCAAGAAGCAGAAATCAATCTCAACATCTACAGCAGAAGCTGAATATATAGCTGCAGGAAGCTGTTGTGCACAGATATTATGGATGAGAAATCAACTGATGGATTATGGTTTGAATTTTTCTAAAATTCCTATTTATTGTGATAATCAAAGTGCTATTGCAATGACAGGAAATCCAGTTTAACATTCTTTGACAAAGCACATCAGTATTAGATATCATTTCATAAGGGAACATGTTATGTAAGGCACAATTGACAAATCAACAAATAACAGATATATTTACAAGGCCTTTACCTGAAGCACCATTTAACAAACTGGTTTCTAAATTAGGAATGGTAACAAGTGGCTCAACATGACTTAACAAGTACAGACAATCAGAGAATATGTCAGAGTATGAGATAAACTCTGATGAAATCAAAGTAAACTCTGATCAATGCGGCATCTAATCTCTGTTCACATCTATCAGTGTTTATGGTAATCTCTGTCAGAGGATGTGGTAAATGCTGACTCATCTAAACTCTGATTTGTTAAACTCTGATTACGTGGTAAACTCTGAAATCATATTTATGACAACATAATTCATTGTTGTGACATTATAATTATTATTCTCTAATTGGATTCGAAAAGAAGCGTGTGTAACTCACGAGTGACGGTTCATATACTTACACAGATACATATACACTTGCCGTATTTTGAGACCTTATTCATAATTGTTTTCCAATCAACTCTTGACACGTGTCCCACTACATCAATTATGCATATGAATAGTCATAGATTAATTCCATTAATCATTATCAGTGTTTATTCTATCGGTTACTATTCATTTCTATTCTCTCATTTCACAAGAACCCTAACTATTCAAACCTGCAACTTCTCCTTGTTTCAATGGCATCAAAAGGACACACCTTTCAAACTTATACCTTTGCACCCACAAACTATATCTCTTTTTTAAACAAATTTGATACACCTAATGATTTTCATGTTATTTAAGATTTTTTGGCACAAAGTTATATTGGCTACGCGTTACAGGAACCTTCCAACTTCTCGGCTTAATCCTTGATAAGGATTTGGTCGACTGCTAAGTTTAATGATGCAGGTGATGATGAAGAACCTGTCATCACATTCAACTGCAATGGCAAGCACTTAATAACACCTGCAGTGGTTCGACAAGTCCTTCATCTCCCAGAAGTGGCTGGATATGATGATATGGTGGGAGATGCTCAGATAAAATTGTTCTTTGTTTCTATAGGCTATGGAGGAAGCCTAACAAAGCTAGGGAGTCTTACCAGACCCCATCTTCGAAGAGAATGGAGTTTCTTCTTCGACTGCATCACAAGGGCCTTCACAGGCAAGTGCACAAACTTTGATACAATCCCACAGCTTGCATAACAAATTGGGTATTCTCTGACCCATAATCTTAATTTTAATTTTCCTTGTAAGATAATTAGGCAGCTGGCTAGCAAAATAAATGATGATGCTCACACTGTTTATTTTTCTAGATTTCTTCAATTAATTTTTAATGTTTTATTGCCTGATGTAAATTTTGAGAATGATAAGAGTTTAGCTAGTTTTAGTATGAATAGGAGGATTTTTGCTGACCTAACTAGGAAGGATGCTAAGAAAGGTAATCTATCTCCTCTCTTTTATCCTACATGGGAAAGGCTTCTCTTAAATCAGAGAATGCCTACCATGTATGGAAGGGATTTTCTCTCTGTGGCTATGGATCAGAGTTTAGCACCCTCTGATTCAAACCCAAGCCACCCTCCAAACAATGAAACCTAAACACTTTTGCCAACCTCTATAGTCTCCCAAAAGGCTGTAGTTATAACACAGACTTCTCAACAGGGCACCAGTAAAAGGAATTGGAAGGCAGTGAAAGAATCCTCTCCTAAAAGGAGAAAATTAATAGATGAAGATTCTTATTCTGATGGAGGGTTGTTTTTGCCAAGAGAAAAACTGTTGAACAGGCTTCTGAGATACCTCCTGCACCTTTTATGAAGCCATTCACAGTAAATCCAATGCCTGAGGTAAAGAAGAAGAGAAGAAGATTAGTCAAGGCTATAAACTCTCAGGCTGCAAACATTGAACTAAACTCTGATGCAGCATTAAACTCTGACCTTCTAATCTCTGATCTAAACTCTGATGACTTGGCAAACTCTATTGAAGCATGGCATAGCTGGAAGGCAAATATTCCTTGGAAGGAACCTGGATTAACAGTTCCAATTGAGAACATGATTCCTCGGTATGTTAAGTCAAAAACTGATTGGTGGATAAATGTTGCCCATTATAACCGTGAATGTATTAGACGGGGGCCTACCGTTGACACAACAGTCTGCAGAAAAAATTTGGGGAATCTAAATAATCTTTGTCTCAAGGCTGAACAGGAGCGACAACACAATTATTTGAAAGATGAGCCATATGTCACTCCAGAGGAAGCTGGTCCTCTTACAATCTCTGATTCTCCTACAAACACTCATAAGCAAATTATTAAGGAGATTTCTTATGAAAGAGTAAGGGAGTTGGCAGAACAAGTCAGGAAAGAGATAGAAGCCAAGTAGTCCACATCATCTGCCTCTCCAAGTTCAAAAAAATTTACAAGAAGAAAGAAGAAGTCTGTCACTTTTGGCCAGGATACACAAGAACCTATCTCTCAAAGTGAGGTAGTAATCTCTATATGGCCAGGCACACAAGAACCTGTTGATCAAAGTTCAACAGCAGCCACATTTCTAGCAGATGAAGCCAGCTTAGATCAGGGGTACAACCCACAAGAACCTTCAGCTCAAAGGGTTGAAGAAGTTGTTAAGGCCTCAGCCACACAAGAACCATCCAATCAAAGTTTGGATGCAGGCACTTTACCTGTTCTTGCAGATCTTGTTGTTGCTGATGCTGAAGGCTGAGTTATGGCAGAGTCAAGCACACAAGAACCTTCACCTCAAAGTGGTGAAGCAGCTGAAGATATGACTCAGGTCCCACAAGAACCAATCATCAATTTTATGATTGCAGACCAAGATTCAAATGTTGGACAGACAAACTCTGATGAAGCTCCACTGGCAATCACTGATGCTCTTATGGTGCTACCAATCTCTGCACAGCCAATGGAGACAACATCCACATCCACAACTCAAGGTATAAACTCTGACTTTTCTTCAGAATATGCATTCTCTGATAGTTTAAGTTCAGATTTTACCTTTCCTAATTTAACTGCTAGAATGATCATGAATAGTCCTGAAAAGGGTACCCCTACTCATGTAACTACAGTCAACCTTTCTCAGCCACCTCTTATTTCTGTAGGACATTGTGTGTTGAGCCTTTCTAGTGAGTCTGAGGTAAAATGTGTGAAAAATAGAATTAATGAGAGGCAGACACTGGATCTGGCAAAAGGTGAGGTAGAATTGAGAAAGAAGTTAGTTACTTCTAGTGAGCAAAATCTAACTCTTAAAAGTTATGATATGTGTGATGTGAGAAGTAATGAGATTATTTTAAAAAATAAGAGTGTCTTAGGATGTTCTATATCTTCTGAAGGTACTCAGAGTTTATCTGTTGCAAACTCTGATGCTTTGTTAATCTCTGATAAAGCTGCAAACTCTGATGGGATGGACACAGACTCTGATGAGCCTATTTTTGCTTATGAAGAAGTTACAGACTTGTCTATTCCATATTCCCAAAGGTACAATACTAAGAAGTGGCCAGTCAACTCACATGATGCACATGAAAGATTGAGCATGAGCTATCCAGATTACATGGTGGTAGAAGATCCGAAAAGAGAGATTGAAGCTGATTTAGATGCTGAAGGTGTTCACAGAGATTTCTCTGCTCAACCAGGAACCTCTCAAGATGTGATAATAGATTCTCTTAAACAGAAAATTTGGGACACTTCTTGGAAATATTCACATGAAGATATCTTTTGGCCACATGTTCATGATTTTATTCATAAAGCTGACAAAGAGATTAACTCTGCAGAATTGAAGTCTGTGTTGAAGGCTACTACAGTGTTATCTAAAGGTCTTCACACTGAAGTTGGTGCACTCAAGGATACTATTACCAACAACTCCGCCTTTGTTAAATCTTTACAAAACTCTATGGAAGTCAAGTTTAAGAATGTCTCATCTAGACAAGATGCTCTGGAAGCCAAGGTGGATATTTTGTCAAACTCTATCAGTTTTATGCAGGGGATGTTACACACCATTGCTGATATTCTTACTATCAAGCAAAAGTCTGATGTCAGAAAGGGGGAGAGTTCAGTTGTAGACAAATGCAAAGAGGATGCTGTATAAAAACCTGATAAACCTGATGATGCAGATCAAGGGAGTCACGGGGAGGGTAAACAAATTCTGCAGTAAACTCTGATTAGTCAAAATCAAACTCTGTCAACTCAAACTCTAATGGCACCAATCTCTGATAAACAAATCAAAAAACAGACTCTGATAGAAGCTGATTTAGAATTTGCAAGAAGGCTTGAAGAAGAAGAGAAGCCGGAGAAAATTGAAGAACAGAATCTAAAAGATACAGAGCTGGCTAGAAAAGTTTTTGAAGAAGAAAATCCAGGAATGGATCCAGTTACTGTAGAAGCTGAATTGAAGAAGTCTTGTACTGACATTGCTCAAGTCCAGAAAAAGAGAAGATATGTAAGAAAAGGACCAATTCAGAAGAAGGTATATGTTCAACAGAAGAAGCCAGAAGCTAAGCCCATTCAAGTTAAGAGTGTTAAAATTCCCAAGGCAGTCAAACCAGTTGCTCAACCAAAACCAGTCTCAGAAATTCAAAAAGATCATCTTCTAAAATCCAACAAAAAGCTCCAGCTAAGCCAAAGAATCTTATCATTATGTTTGGAACAACTTTTCTTCCAGGTGGTTCAAGTTTTGATGATGAGGAAGAAGAACAACAGTAATCTCTGATAAGGAAGAAAAAGTCTAATCTTCTGTGGACAAACACTCAAACTCTGACACTCAATGCCAGGCTTGGAAAAGATAAAGGTGGTATTGGTGATTCACATGCTAAGGTCTATAGAGGTGAAGCAAACATCTTCAGAGATCCTTATTCATTAAAAGACAGACTTGAGGAAGAGCTGTCTCAAGAACATTTGGACAAGCTAATATCTGTTAACATTGTGAAGGATATCTTTGATGGTGCTCAAGCTAAGGAGAAACTCATTTATTTCTTGGAGGATGGAAGAGTTATGAAGATTGCTCAAGAAGACTTAATTCAGAAAGCATCTAAAGAACTTGAACATGTTTTGTTCCTCCTAAATGATGAAAATGTGGTAACCTCTAAATGGGTAAAAATTCTTGAAGGAGAAATAGCTGAAAAGAAGAAAAGTGAAAGATTAATGATGATAAACTCTGAGGAGTATGAGCCTGGATATTTACATGAAGATGGATCAAGAAGAGCAATGAGAAAGGGAGATGCAAAAGTCAAGATGGTGTTAGGAATTCCTACACTAATCTTAAATCCTGATGGAATGAAAGCTTGTTGTATTTCTTTGGATGAAAGAATGGACAGATCATCTATCTATGCTTTGAGGGCTGCTATTTATCAGATTGATGATTCTTCTGACCAAATGAAGGAACTAAAAGAGAAGCTGGTTGATCTACTGAGAGCTGCTGAAGACAAACTTCTAAGTCAATTTCTGAAAGATGACTTTTCATACAGAAGAATCTGAGTTAAACATGACAAACAAACTCTGATGTATTTGTCTTGGAGTTCTGACATCATAAGTGGAATTTATGTTTTATTTCTTAAAGCATAAATTGGGGGAGATTGTTAGGAAGCAAACACTGAAGGTTGTCAGAGAATACAAGTCATAGTTTAAATTGCTGACGTCATCAGAGTCTAAGAAACTGTCGGACAGAGTTTACTCTATCAGAAAATACTCAATCAGAGTTTACTCTAACAGAGAATGCTCAATCAGAGAATAATAACTGACAGAGTTTAATATCAGAGTTTGTCAGGAAACAATTCAAATCAAAGTCTGAATAGGAAAGTAAGAAGGAATCTGAATGCAAGACTATTTCCTTATGTAAAGCTAGTCTATCTCTATCCTGATTTGTAACTGATTTGTAATTCTTTCTATATAAACACAGACATAGGTTAACATTGAGTAATCTTAGCAAATCATATTTTTCATAACCCAGCAGCTCTTGAGAATAAACAACTTCTTGAGAGAGTTTTGTAACCTGTTCAATCTTTAATACAAAACCACATTAATCTTTTACATACTTGTGTTCATAATCGATTTACTGGTACTATTACATTCAACTCCCTTCTGTAATAGTTCATCCTTCTAGGCAAACATTTAACATCACCAAAGTCCTCGAAATGGATAATTCTCAAATAGAGTGAGATATTAGCCCTCATAACACCAATATACATATATGGGAAGAATGTCAAAATTATGTATTCATTCCCTAGTGTGGAGTTGTTAACTCAATTTTTTTTATAAAATATTTGAATCATTGACCCTTAATTATTATTTAATTAAAAATAATATCAAAAGTTCTAGGATAATTGCCAACATATTTTTAAGGTTCAATTAATATTTTTATGGATCATTTTGAACCCTCAAATGATACTTGAAAGTCTTTAAATGGTTTAGAAGTAATTAGTTAATATTTAAATAATATTTAATCAACTTTAAATGATATTTTAATATGTAAAAAGGTTTTGAAAGTATTTTTTTAATATTTAAATAGTATTTAATCAACATTAAATAATATTTAAATATTTTAAAGAAATTTGAAGATAATTCTTTAATATTTAAATAATATTTAATCAACATTAAATAATATTTAAATATTTTTTAAAAATTAAAAATATTTAATCAAGATTTAAATACTATTAAATCTCCTTTTAAATAATAATTAATAGCGAAAATGATTAAATATATTTAACTACTTTAAATAATATTTAATCCAATCAAAATAATCTTTTAATTATTTTCAAAGATATTAACTCATAATGAATAATAATTATCCATTATTAAACAATATAAATATATATTCCAATGAGGAGTTCCTTGATTAATAACAATTAACATCGTGAATTTATTATACTACTCCCGGTGAACTATCGAGTACGAAAGATGCAACTCAATACTCCAGCAAATATCTTTAACTACTTGCTATACGAACTCTAACTTTTCAAGAAGTTCATAGTCGTCAAAAGATCAAGTAGGAAAGAGGTGAGAATCATTTTCAATAACAAAAGTATGAATAATTCAAAACACAAGAAGACTTTACAATCAAAGAACTTGTTATAAAATCAAAGATTTCAAGAAATCTTGCATAAACAACAATCAAAATATTCTTATACAGAATAAAAGAATAGAATTAGAAATCTTGCCTGGTGTCCATGATACATTTCCAAAGTTCCACTCGTAATGCAGAAGTTTTATTAATAGATATAAGAACTTTGATTTGTCTCTCTACCCGAGTTAACTACTTTAACTCTACTAATCATAACCACTTTTTATTAAGTATTAACATTTGCTTCGCGGTTACTAAACCTATTGATTTATGTTATTCTAGGACCTCGATACTAATCTACAAACATATATCGAGTCCAATTATGGCCATTACAACTCGTACTTCTTCGTTTTATTAAATCTTATTTTTCCCGATATTTCACCTCATCGGGCCTACTTTAGCTATTCGTAAAACTATTTTGCCAATGGTTTTTAATCATGTTCTTTACACCTACGTATAGTCATGATATTATTGACAACTTTTGTTACTTGATCGACTCGAGACAAGTCTTCTATCTTACTCGAAATCGTCTCCCAAAACAGTTGTTTAACATTTTTCTTAAGTTCATTCCACTTAGCACCCTGTTTTCTAACTTTTTTAATAAATTGGAAATTAATAATTTTGAAAAACGATTTCTTTTCTGAAGTCTTGTATGACTGATAAGGAACCTCCCATAAAAGTTTCAAAGCCAGCCAAGAAATCTAGCCAGGTGAAAAAACATCTCAAACTTAGGCATATGCCTAGCTTGTCATCCTAAATTAAACGATCATAAATCCTTAACCGTTAACTATTTTAATGCAATTCTTTCACATGAATAAACTAAAGGATTACTACTTCATTACCAAATCAAAACTTGTCCAAAACAGAACCATATCCATCTAAGAACAGGGCCCCAAAACAGTGACTCTAGAATTAACGCTTCTGAGAATTACTATTACACAACTTGCACTCTAGTAATTTTAATAAATCATATTTTTATCTTTTTAATCCGAAATCTTTTTCTAAATTATCCTAGATGACTCTAGTATTTTAATTAAAAGTTTCAAATTTTATTAAACCCCCTATCTAGTCCAATTATAGCCTCAAAGTTGGATAAAAACAGAATTTTCATGTTCGGCGCTACCGTTACTAAATCGGCCATAACTTTTGACTCGTAACTCCGAATGACGCAAAATTAGCGCGTAAACGATCCAGAGACTGTCTACTATCTAGTTATCTGCCCAGAGCAGAGGATACATATTCCCAGAATTTCTGGACATTTTCTGCAGAATGCAAACGGGCATGATAACTTCTTAAAACGTAACGTTTTCCATTTCTATTCTATACCAATTCAACCAACAATCAATCCCAAACTCCTCAATCAACATCAACAATTAACATACTACAACCTCAAGCCAAAAATCAGTCAAGATTATTAAATATAATTCAAAATCAAATGAACAAGTCTTGTGTTTCTAGGACCAACCAAGCTCAATCTATACTACTCATAACATATATATACTATAACAATCATCAACCAAGCCAAAGGAAGCCTTAAATCAAAGAAAATAAGATTTTATGATTATTCACTCACTGTCTCTCAAATTCTGTTACGACTTTCACCCGGATTCCAAATTTATTTTGTTAGACTAAAAATATTTATAAGTACAATATTTATTACGTATGCTACTCTAAACACCGATACGACGAAGAATTTTCAAATTATAATTCTCCAAAAACCGTCGGTTTTACATACACTCCAATATCTCATAAATCCAAATCAAATAGAAGAAATGGACATTATCAAAAAACTAACTTGATTTACATTCACTTAAATATATCGTAGTTCCATAATAAATTTACAAAATCAAGATGCGGTGATAAGAAATTTGACACCTAATAAACCGATTATCGCGCAGAATACTAAAACGTCCTCGAACTGAAATTCAAATATGAGGGAAGAATTGTGCAATATTGTTTACGCACAATACACTCTTTATTCCTAGTAAAAGATTACGAGGTTCCTATAATTTAGCAATATAACAATATGCATATTTTCGAATACCCCATATATTAATAATACATCCTCACATCTCAAGTACCTTATGAAAAATAAATCAATAAAATCATATATTCATAAAATGAAAAATTTTATCCAAAAAACTTAATAATATCAAGTGTCGAAAATACAAATTATTACAGCTATGTTTATTTACTTAAATATAAAGATGAAGCACTAGAAAAATTCATTATATTTAAAACTGAAGCTGAAACACAAACTGGTAAAGTACTTAAATGTTTGAGATCTGATAGAGGTAGAGAGTATACGGGTACCTCATTTAATGAATTTTGCAAAAGCAATGGTACAGTTCATGAGTTGACTCCACTATACACTCCTGAGTCTAATGGGGTGGCAGAACGAAAGAAAAAAACATTTAAAGATATGATTAGTAATATGCTAATTAAATCTGGGTTGCCTAAGTACATGTGGGGAGAGACTTTGAATACGGCTTGCCTTATTCTGAACAGAGTCCCTCTAAAACATATGAAAAAGAAACCTTATGAATTATGGAAAGACAAAAAGACTAGTTTAAAGTATCTTCGTGTGTGGGGCTGCCTTGTAAAGGTACTTGTCACTGAACACAAGAGAAATAAACTGGGACCAAAAACTATTGATTGCATCTTTCTCGGCTATATTGAAATCATTACCGCTATGAGATTTTTAGTGTTAAAATCTGACATAGATGGTATTGTGGCAAACACTATAGTTGAGTTTCGTGATGCAATATTCTTTGAGAATGTGTTCCCTATGAAGACTGTTATACCTCAGGGTATTTTTGATGATGATTCCATTCACACATCGAGTTTCATTCATGATCATATGCAAAGGATGACAAATGTGAGGGCGGATCATGCTAGTAGCTCTACTCCTAACGAAGTAGAGGAACCTAGAAGGAGTAAGTGTGCAAAGGTGGTTAAGGACTTTGGAAGTGATTTTATCACTTACAATATTGAGAACGAACCTTTAACTTTTTGGCAGGCCATGGACTCTTCAGAGTAAAGGCACTGGAAATGCGCTGTAAATAGTGAGATCTACTATATTATTTCTAATAGAACATGGGAGTTAGTTGATCTTTCTCCTGGATGTACTACTATAGGATGTAAGTGGATCTTCAAAAGAAAAATGAACCCGGATGGCCCAATAGATAAGTATAAGGCTAGGCTGGTAGCTAAGGGTTTTAAGCAAATGGAAGGCATTGACTATTTTGACACATACTCTTCTGTTGCAAGAATGACAATAATTCGAATGCTTATAGCATTGACTTCCGTACATGGTCTTATCATCCATCAAATGGATGTAAAGACAGCTTTTCTTCATGGTGATCTTGAAGAAGAGATTTATATGGATCAGCCTGAGGGATTTGTTGCTTCTGGCAACGAGAGGAAAGTTTGTAAATTAGTCAAGTCTATCTATGGCTTGAAACAAGCTCCTAGAGACTGGCACNTTTGTTTCTAGCAACGAGAGGAAAGTTTGCAAATTAGACAAATCTATCTATGGCTTGAAACAAGATCCCAGAGACTGGCGTAAAAAGTTTGATGAGACTGTTTTGACTTCGGATTTTTTGGTTAATGAAAGTAACAAGTGCGTCTACTATAAGGTTAAAGGAAATGAAAAAGTGATATTGTGCATGTATGTGGATGACATACTATTGTTTCGAACCAATATTGAGATTATTAACGAGACAAAAAGGTTCTTGAAAAGGCACTTTGAAATGAAGGATATGAGTGAGGCTAACATGATTCTTGGTATCAAGTTGACTTAGTCAACTGATGGAATAACCTTGTCACAATATCATTATATAGAGAAATCTATACTTGAGAAGTATGGTTATTCAAATTATAGAATCGCAAGCACACCATATGATTTAAAAGTTGTGTTTGTTAAGAATAAGTCAGGAGTTCTTGTGTCTCAGTTAAGATATTCTCAGATTATTAGGAGTTTGAAATATTTTCTAAGTTAGACTAAAGTTTATAAGGGGTTTGGTATCTGACAGGATCATTACTATTGAGTTTATTGGAGCTCAAGATAACCTGGCTTATCCTTTGACTAAGGGACTTGAGCATGTTGTTGTCCTTAAGTCGAGGTTGGGGATGAGATTGACAACCCATTTGGAGTCATCAATAACGAGAACTCAATGTACCTGAGAGGAGATCCCTCGAAGTGTATTCAATGTGGTAATAACAAGTTGTGAGGATGATTCAGTAGTACCTCTACTACATATATCTAGATACTCACGTATCTAAGTATTTCCCCTATAAACCTCAAGAGGTACTGTAACTGTTAGTTAGCAACAGTTTTAAGAACTCTGAATGGGGTTAAGTCGTGAGACGAGATATTGGCAGTACATTTTTGGAGATGCCCAGCTAAGCGAATGTTATTGTGAGGTCGCAATTAGAGGATAGGATTATTCCTCGAAGCATTCGACGAACAAGATCGAGACATGACTATTAACGTCTCAAAGCCGTAGATCGATACCATAGACTTTGACTTGTCATCATCTATGGAGTGTGGTTACACAAAAATGGATAAAGATTCAAGGTGGAATATTCCATCTATATCCGCTAGCCATCAAAGTAGAGGACATAAGAGGGTTCAAACCTTGACGGGTACCGACTCTGAAAAGAAAGTCATGAGTAGAACCTGATATGCATTTCTGTATGGATTTATGGGGGATTGTTAGAAAATAGAAAGTTTAAGACATATTTTATATATGTTCTTGATGTAATTTCTGGAAACTAACTGATGGAAGTTGTTCCTTGTTATAAGGACTTAAACTTTCATGTTTGGATCTAAGACATTTTCTTAGTGTAATCCATAAATAAATTGAGTAGAAGTTGCTTACTTGAAATGGGTTAAATGATTTTACTTGATTAATTAATTTAATTATGACTTATTTTAATATGAATATTGAGTTAGTAAGTTACCGTTAGAGTATATATATTCTGTGACTTGAGCTGGGTCAAAGTTTATTAATAAACTCTGATGAACTACCTCATCAGAGTTTAACAAATTCTGATGGTCAGGTCAGAGTTTAACAAACTCTGATGGAACTAATAGTAAGAGTTTAACAAAATCTGATGGTCAGGTCAGAGTTTAACAAACTCTGATGGGAATTCTGATGGTCAGAGTTTATATACTCTGAAGGGCCTTTCAGAATTTAGCTAAACTCTAATGACTGTTGTTAATTCTAAAATATATTCTATTAACGGCACTTTAAGTCAGAATAATTATTTTAATTAATATTTTATTTGCTGTTACATTTTATTGTATTATATATACAGAAAAATGTTGGAGATAAATGAGAAAGAAGTGACAGTGAGACAAGTTTTGATACAAGTCTGAGAAAACCCTAGCAGCTATACTCTGTATCTTCCACACACATATTATACAGATTATACATAGGTTTTCTGGGCGAACTGAGGTGCAGGTCGCTATTGAATGCTACGTATTTGTAGACGAAATACTCTATGTTGTTTTATCCTGGAAGTGATATTGTTGCAACCCAACATAACGTAGTGGGGCAATAATCTATTCAAGAACATTCAAGACTTCTTGCAAGGCTTGGTAACTCAGCAGTTCTATTGGTTCTATCAGTGTATGCTTAAGGCTTCTGTTAGAGCTAAATTTTCTATCTTTTCTCTTGTCTTTGTAGTTACTGATTTATATATCTTGTTTCGACCTTCATTCTTTGTTTTATTTTATTAATTGGTTTAATCTACTTGTTCTTGCTAATTTTTTAATATAACTGCCCCATTGTTATGTCTAGTTTTTAATTATACCCAACAACTTCATCTTGAATTGGTTGGAATGGCAATCCTTTGTCAGGCACAACTAGTTGCTTTTTCCATTTTAGACATCTCACTAGTAATAAAACAGTAGATTTCTTGAATTTTGTTCTAGTTACTGTATTGACCTTGACTTTTTCACATGGCTTCAGATTCTTAATTTGACTTCCTTGTATTTCCCTCTTTATCATTCCATTGGTAGTCACCTTGACAAGATGTCTTCTATGTGATTTGGATTTTGGGACAATAGCAGTTTTAGAAACTTTTGGAGCCACAGTAGTACCCTGAATTTTGGTAGGTATACTATCATGACTACCAACAATTTGCTACTTTGTTAGTTTCTTTCTTTCATACTTCTCTTCCTTATTTGAGTCATCCATCTTCTTCTTTTGATCTTCATCTTTCTTGTTCTTATCTTCCTTCCTTTCATCCTTATCACTCTTAGGTGCATATTTGTTGTATTTCTTTCCATGACCTTTGTCTTCATCATTTTTTTTCTTCTTCAACTCTTCATTAGCAAAATTTGACATTTGTCCATTAATAACCTTCAGCAGCTTTTCAATGATCAACTTGTCTTCTTCTCTTACCACTGGCTTCTTTTGGAGTAACTCTAATAGAGTTATTACTTGACTCATGTTGTCTAGATTCAGATGTTGTGGAATTCTGAAATGAGTGAGTGTGTTTGCTTTGCTCCTGTAGAGAATCCCATCAGGGTTGCAGTAAGCTTCAGGAAGTGCCTTTGGCATCAAGGGACTTAGAAAATTCTTCAATTCATTGTCTTCCTCAGTTACATTCTCTATTGCCTTGTATAGACATTTCAATTCTGTGTAGGAGAGGCCGTTGAACAAATTAAGTGACACCCGGTAATTGCCAGATTCCATTTGCACTATTGGCACTGATACCTCTTCTCCATTTACTTGAAACTTTACACCTCTCACCATGTAGATATTATTTTACAGCATCTTTCTGTAACTCCAGTGGTTATCCTTCACATTTTCTTTCAGTGCCTTTAGATTGAGCATGAACAATTTATCTGCAATAGATTTCCTGGCTTCTTCCCTAAGAATTGCCATAATAGCTTTTTGTCTTTCAGCCTCTATTTCATCCTTTTGTCTTTCAATTTCCTCCTTTGTCTTCTCCCCCTTAGGGTTGATATCTTGTTGTTGAGGTAGGAAGGATGAGGTACTGGGCTTGAATTTAGTTGACACTTGCGGTGCTTGACTTGGAATAGTCATTGTAGATAATAGAGATTGAATTGAGGCCAGTTGATTAGAAACTTGTTGAAGAGTAATGTTGTGAGTTGTCATAGATGTATCAACCTCTTTTTGTAGAGAACTCACACTTAACACTTCTTCTGAGACTTCAGTGGAGAGAGAAGTATGAGCATCAGACAATTTATCAACTTTTTCATTCAGTTTTGTAACAGTGACGGCTTTAGCCTTTTCCTCTTTTGCTTTGGACTGATAAAACAGATCCACCTGGAATGGAGTCAATTCATGAAGAGGCACATCCTGTGGCAATTTGTCAGCATGCATGTTCTTGTACTAAAACCTCCACCATGTTATTGATTTTAGTCTAATTTTATTGAAGAGAGGCAGAGCTTTCAACCATATCTTTAAATGTTTTCTCCATCTTTTTCATTTTTTCATTCATATCATTTACTTTAATTCTTGGTAGAGAAGATTCAGATTTGAAACTGGTAGTTACATAGATTCCACCAGGCTTCATGTTTTCTTCAATAGACTTTAATGTGCCCTCCATTTTATACTTGTGATCTTCAATTTCATATTGAAGACCCCTTGCCAAATAATGATTTGACTGCAGTTGAACTTTTGCATCCTCATGAATTGCATCTTAAATAGTAGTTAGAGTGAAGACTTTTTCATAGGATCCAAGTAAAGTCAAATACTTTTCTCTCATCCATTATAACATCTCTTCCATGCTCACAGTCTGTTTCTTGTCCAGCCAGGCATCAATATTGGCCTCTCCATCTATAACCATTTTTGCATTTTTATCCTTTATTTCCTCTTGACCCTTTCCATATTGAAGAAGAATTTCTGTATAGTCTTTATTTGGCAGATGAGAAGTGAGCAGTTGTTGTGCAATGTAGTAGAACACATCAAACTGGTCTCCATACAATTCTTTTAATTTTTCTTCTGAGACAAAACTACCAGTTGATGGTCCTGAAGCACTAACATGTTGCACAGGCTTTAGCCATTCTGACATGAAGTTAGAGTTAGGACCACTTGTTACAGTGAGTCCCTCAGTATCTATCTCCTCATCCAATTTCTTAGATAAATCATTAATAGATTTCGGATGGATAGGTGAATTCCTCCTAGAGGATAGCCTTTGAATAGCCGGGGAATGACTAGGGGATTCCATTTGCATGGAGCGGAGGTCCCCTAGATTACCCAATATCAGTGAAGACACATGTTGCTCCAATGGCTCATTAATGAGACCAAAGAGAATGTTAATATTAGCCCCCATATAGTCTAAAGTAAAGACTCCTGGAACCTCTGTAGTTTTGATGGTGTCATCAGGATATACCTCAGCATGTATTCTGTCACCATCTAAATGATTATCCTGAGTGGTGAACAAGGTGTCATGCACCAGTCACTTGAAATTGGCTCACTAGGAGGAGTAGATTCCTGATGATCGACAACCTTTTATGTTTGGCTAGGCACAATTGGTTGAGATGAAATTTGAGAAGTGGAAAAAATGTTTTGAGTAGAAATGAGTGTTGGCAAATCCCCCTGAGAAAATGGGTAAGTTTCAGTAGAAATTCCTATGTGCTCATGTGTCTCATTTTCTACTTCAACCTCTCATCAACAGGAGTGTGTTCCTGTGATAATGCAGACTCTTTACAATGTGAAGTGGGATGACTCCCAATTTCAATAGATACATTCTGTTGAGAGAATGCATCTAGTAACAGGTTTAATCCCTTTTCAACTACTAAACCCTTTTGGGAGGATGTAGAGTCGTCTAGTGTGGCCTCTTTATTTTTTTTTATCCTCTTTAGAGGAAACAATGGTGACTCGGGTTCTTCAACACCTACTTCTAGATTCTTTTTGGCAGCAGGTTTCTTCCTTTTCTTCTTTTCAACTACATTCTGTTGAGAGGATGTAGAGGTTGGTTGACTAACATCGAGTGAATTTGAAGACAAGTCTGCAGTTGGGTTAAGAGTCCCTGGGTTAGGTGCTTTGGGTACTTCTGCCACTTTGGGACCCTCTACTGCTTGCAAGTAACCATATGTAGGCTACACAAGTGGATATCCCTCAAATACACTCCTCATATGAGGTGTGATTTGAAGAAATACATTCACTATGGTTCTCCTATCCAATGTATTAATAATGATTTTTGACATGGACTTAGGGTAGCCAATTCTATTTTTCTTCATCTCAGTCAGTTCAATCAAACTAGCATTCTTATAATTTAAAATTTATTGAAGGAAGTGAAGGAAGAAAATCTCATTACCTCTCTTGAGAATCCTAGTTATGAGTTCCCCAAGAATGAGCCTGCCTATATTGAGCTTCTGTTTGTATGCCAATGAGTAGACCAGCTTCAAGGCAATGGAGCTAATTTGATAAAACCCTGTATTCCTGTAAGTGAACACCCTGAGAATTGTGTCAAACAGGAACGACCACTCCTTCCTTACATACTTTTTGTTGATCTTGCCCAGCTTGTACTTCTTGTCATCAACACCATTCTCAACTATGTCTAAATACCAAATGAAATCTAAGAAGACTAGAAGATTATTTTCAGATGGCTCTTCATCAAACTCTTTTGTTGGGAGAGACATACTTTTATTCACATCATTTTCATCGAAACTGATGTCCACCTTTTGGATTTAGCAGGTTACTAGTATCATGGAGTTTCCATCCACCAAAGCAACCTTCTCTCAGTTATCGGTGTTCCAGAACTGCTCTAGAATATCCAAGTACAATGGAGGGTTGGTAAATAATGCTTCCTTTAAGTAAGAATCAATAAGAAATCTGGTGAAACATTTGTACTCTAGCTTAGCATCAGCATTTCTAGCAATGGATAAGAAGTTTGTTTTTGAAATCACATACACTTCAGTTGCAGGATTGGACCTAGAAGGAAAAGAGAAGTGAATAAATGAAAGATTTTAGAGAAAAGCAAGAGAGAATTCGAGTGCAGCTGTTGAGAGCAAAGGTTCTTTGAGTTTGCGATTAAGCATAGAAATGAAATGTTTAGATCTACTTTGCTATTTATATGACTTAGAAAACTTGACTAGAATTCTAATCGATTTTGAATGATCGAAAACTCAGAAAAAAATAAAGTAACTTTAGCATGTAAGGACTCCTGGAACCTCTGTGGTTTTAATGGTGTCATCAGGATATACCTCAGCATGTATTCCATCACCATCTAAATGATTATCCTGAGTGGTGAACAAGGTGTCATGCACCAAGTTACTTGAAATTGGCTCACTAGGAGGAGTATTTTCCTGATGATCAACAACCTTTTATGTTTGGCTAGACATAATTGGTTGAGAAGAAATTTGAGAAGTGGAAAAAATGTTTTGGGTAGAAATGAGTGTTAGCAACTCCCCCTGAGAAAATGGAGAAGTTTCAGTAGAAATTCTTATGTGCTCATGTGTCTCTTTTTCTACTTCACACCTCTCATCAACAGGAGTGTGTTCCTGTGATGTGCAGACTCTTTACAATGTGAAGTGGGCTGAGTCCCAATTTCAATATATACATTCTGTTGAGAGAATGCATCTAGTAACAGGTTTAATCCATTTTCAACCTCTACACCCTTTTGAGAGGATGTAGAGTGGTCTAGTGTGACCTTTTTATTTTTTCTTATACTCTTTAGAGGAACCACTGATGACTAAGGTTCTTCAACAGCTACTTCTAGATTCTTCTTGGAAACAGGTTTCTTCCTTTTCTTCTTTTCAACTACATCCTGCTGAGAGGATGTAGAGGTTGGTTGACTAACATCGAGTGGATTTGAAGAGAAGTGTGCAGTTGGGTTAAGAGTCCATGGGTTATGTGCTTTGGGTACTTCTGCCATCTTGGGATCCTCTACTGCTTGCAAGTAACCATATGTAGGCTGTACAAGTGGATACCCCTCAAATACACTCCTTATATGAGGTGTGATTTGAAGAAATACATTCACTGTGGTTCTCCTATCCAATGTAGTAAAAATGATTTTTGACATGGACTTAGGGTAGCCAATTCTATTTTTGTTCATCCCAGTCAGTTCAATCAAACTAGCATTCTTATAATTTAAAATTTATTGAAGGAAGTGAAGGAAGAAAATCTCATTACCTCTCTTGAGAATCCTAGTTATGAGTTCCCCAAGAATGAGCCTGCCTATCTTGAGCTTCTGGTTGTATGACAATGAGTAGACCAGATTCAAGGCAATGGAGCTAATTTGATAAAACCCTGTATTCCTGTAAGTGAACACCCTGAGAATTGTGTCAAACAGGAACGACCACTCCTTCCTTACATACTTCTTGTTGATCTTGCCCAGCCTGTACTTCTTGTCATCAACACCCTTCTCAACTGTGTCTGAATACCAAATGAACTATAGGAAGACTAGAAGATTATTTTCAGATGGCTCTTCATCAAACTCTTTTGTTGGGAGAGACATACTTGCATTCACATCATTTTCATCAAAACTGTTGTCCACCTTTTGAATTTTACAGGTTACTAGTATCATGGAGTTTCCATCCACCAAAGCAGCATCCTCTCAGTTATCGGTGTTCCAGAACTGCTCTAGAATATCAAAGTACAATGGAGGGTTGGTCAATAATGCTTCCTTTTTAAGTAAAAATCAATAAGAAATCTGGTGAAACATTTGTACTATGGCTTAACATTAACATCTCTAGCAATTGCGAAGAAGTTTGTTTCTGGAATCACATACACTTCAGTTACAGGATTGGACCTAGAATAAGCCATTAGGGTAATGTGTAGAAAAGAGAAGTGAAGAAACGAAAGAGTTTAGAGAAAAGCAAGAGGGAATTCGAGTGCAACTGTTGAGAGTAAAAGTTCTTTGAGTTTGTGATTAAGCATAGAAATGAAATGTTTAGATCTACTTTGCTATTTATATGACTTAGAAAACTTGACTAGAATTGTAATCGATTTTGAATGATCGAGAACTCAAAAAATAAATAAAATAACTTTAGTAGAAAACTGTCAGAATTTTGATCGAGAACTCATATAAGTATATGTTCGAGAACTATAATAGTCGAAAACTCAATTTTGAATGTGATCGAGAACTCTATGTATCAAGGTTGGTCGAGAACTCAAACACTTGCATGATTCGAGAACTCACAAAAATGAACTATTGGAGAACTCACAAGCTATACATAGTCGAGAAGTCAAACAAATGTGGAAAATAATCACAAACTCCAGTTTTGAAATATTATTCTATTTTTACTTGAAAAATAAAACAAAAAATTTGTCAAACACATTTTTTAGATTAAATTTAAATTAAATTTATTTAATTTGGGATTAAAAAAGATTAAATTTAAATTAAATTTATTTAATCTAGGATTAAAAATGCATTTGTTAAATATTCCTGCAGAATTGAATATCACACTTGGTATTTAAAAATGCACATGTATAATAATTCTTTTTAGGTTTACTTAGAACAAAGAAATAGTTCCAAGCTACAATTTGATTTTGATTTTTCAAAAGCACTATACAACAATATGACTGATATATTTATAAATATACATCAGTTTATTTCACTTAGATAAATTATTGAAAATTCAAGTCTGTAAAGTAATTGTTGTAATAGTTAGGTAGATATATTTATTTTGCCATTTAGATAGAAGAATTTAACATTCCAATCTCACTAGCCAACCTGTTGAAGGTGACTTCATCAAGTGGTTTAGTAAATATATCAGCCAACTATTTTTGTGTAGGAACATAGAATAATTCAATTACACCATTTTCTGTATGTTCCCTTATGAAATGGTACCTTACATCAATGTGTTTTGTCTTTGAATGATTCACTGGATTTGCAGAAATGGATATAACACTAGTGTTGTCACACATGATATGAATTCTCTCTAAAACTAGTCCATAGTCCCTTAGTTGATTTCTTATCCAAAGCACTTGAGCACAACAACTTCCAGCAGCTATATATCCAGTCTCAGCTGTGGAAGTTGAAACTGATTGTTACTTTTTACTATACCATGACACCAATCTCTATCCAAAGAATTGACAACTTCTAGAGGTACCCTTTCTATCAACTCTACATCCAGCAAAATCAGCATCAAAATATCCAACTAGGTTGAATCCTGTTTTCTTTGGGTACCATAATCCCATCCGTGTTGTTCCTTTGAGATATCTTATAATCCTCTTGACATCAATGAGATGAGATTCTTTTGGATTGGTCTGAAACCTTGCACACAAACATGTAGAGAACATGATGTCTGGTCTACTAGCTGTTAAGTATAGTAGAGATCCAATCATTCCTCTATAGGTCTTCATGTCTACACTTTTTCCTTTCTTATCTTCATCAAGTTTGATAGTTGTAGACATTGGAGTTTTTACAAGTGAGTAATCTTGCATATCAAACCTTTTTAGCAAGTTATTAATGTACTTGGTTTGACTTATGAAGATGTCATATATTCTTTGACTTATTTGAAGGCCTAGAAAATAATTAATCTCTCACATCATGCTCATTTCATATTCACTCTGCATGAGTTTTAAGAACCTTTGACATGGCTTTTCATTTGTAGAACCAAATATGATATCTTCCACATAAATTTGAAGTAGGATGATGTCATCACCTTGCTTTTTGTAAAAGAGAGTTTTATCAATTGCTCCTCTAGTGAAATGATTCTCCAGTAGAAACTTTGACAGAATATCATACCATGCTCTAAAGGCTTGTTTGAGTCCATACAATGCTTTGAGAATTCTGTAGACAAAATTAGGAAATTTAGAATCTTCAAAGCCAGGTGGTTGTTGTACATAAACTTCTTCTTCTAATTCACCATTTAGAAATGCACTTTTGACATCCATTTGATAAACTTTGAAATTTTAATGTGCTACAAATGCTAGAAAAATTCTTATTACCTCTAGTCTTGCAACATGAGAAAAAGTCTCATTATAGTCAATGCCTTCTTCTTGTGAATAACTTTTTGCAACCAACCAACCTTGTCTTGTTTCTTATGACAATTTCATGTTCATCCATTTTGTTTCTATAAACCCATTTAGTGCCAATAATCGATTTTTCTTTTTGAGGTGGCACTAATTCACAAACATCGTTTCTCTCAAATTGTTTTAACTCTTCCTACATGGAAACAATCCAATCTGGATCCAATGATGCTTCTTCAACCTTTTTAGGTTTATTTTGAGATGAAAAACATGAACACAAACATTCATTTATGGTTTCCCTTCTTGTTCTCACACCATCATCAGGATTACCAATAATTTGGTTTACATTGGGCTCTATTCCATTTTGTTTCATGAGCCACACCTCTTGCATTTGAACTTGTTTCCTCCTGATTCATGTTGTTTGCATTTGTTGTTGATCCTTGAGAAGCCCCCCCTGAATGAATGCTAGGGTTGTGTGGAGAATTCTCAAGTTGTATGTGACTGAAATCCTCATCATTTCTCTATTCATTTGTATCATTTGAGATTTCCATATGTGAGCCTTCATGTGCATTTTCATCCTTTTCATTTTCAGATGCTTCCATTTCCATTTCATTTTCAAATCTCAAAGTGTCACAGTTTTCTCCTTCAAGGCTCATGGCAGAAACTTGAAGTCGTTAAAAGTCACATTTGTACTTTCCATCACTTTTTATTGATCAATCACATATACTCTGTAGACAATTTTGTCCAAGGAGTATCCTACAAATATTCCTTCATATGCTTTGGCTTCAAACTTTCCTAGATGGTAAGCATCATCTTTTAGAACAAAACATTTTACTCCAAACACATTCATATGCTTGGCAGTTGGTCTTTTGTTTGTCATGATATAATAAGGAGTCTTTCCAATAGGTTTTGTGTTGAGTGTCATGTTTTGAGTGTAACATGCAGTCCTGACAGCTTCAGCCCAAAAACTGAAACACAAGTGAGAAAGAATGAAAATAAATATTCTATGAGTGAAACACTTAGAGAGTATATGAGCGAAACACTTGTCAGATACACAAAGGAAAATCACACGCTAGCACAAATACCAAATCTCATTCCCAATTCCCTGTTACATAGTTCTAATGATTACATTCAAGGGGAGATATAAGGAATCTGGCTACATTGGTGATTTGGAAGACAATTGACTGCCTAAGGTAAATTTAGTAATATGCAACGGAATTACAGGCATGTCACCCAGGATATCTGACTCTGATACTTGGTTATCTAGTTAGAAGTTACTACTTCTTTGTATTCTAACAATTGATATTCTATCAATTGGTATATGACATCAAGAAACATACTTCTGAAACACAAGAAATGTTACTCAACTAAGGTGAAGAAAATTTCTTCTGTAGAGGATTACTCAACTAAGGGGGAGAATTATTGAACAAGAAAAGGGGGTATGTAACAACATGCTTGGATTTGATAGAACTAGTGATTATTTATTAATTCTTCTATTCCATTTGATTTTAGAAAATTCTTGTAAATATGATCAACTGGATTTTCTAAAATGCATAATATGTCATAGTTTGTATTTTTTATATCTGCGATGGTTTAATGTTGAATGTATGTCTTGTCTGTTGTTACCTCTATTAAAATGGTTGAACAAAAAAAATGTTGAGTAATTCATGTAAGGGGAGAATGAATTCACCTTGGGTGAGAAGTGAAGACAAAAGTTGGAGAAATAGAGGAGAAATGGTAAGAAGAGAACAAGACTTCGTTCATGCCATCCTAAGGGGGAGTAGTGATGAGTCTGAGAAGTGAAGATGATTTAACTTGAAGATTTGTCTTTCATTTCTAGTTTACTTATGAAATATGGAAATGTATTATATGATCCAGAAAACATTTTATTATTTATATAGTTAAGAGTTTTATCTATTTCTTATTTTTAGTTGAGTTATCCTCTGGGAATTTGTGTGTTAAATGTTTAACAATAAATAAGGGAGATTGAAAGTCATATGATAAGGCTTATTTGTAATTATGAGATGACAACTCAACTCAGATTAGAAAGAGAAGTAAATAATAAATATTGAAAAAGGAATCAAGATGAAGAAGTCAACTAGACACGAAGA
The DNA here is from genome assembly GCA_008931105.1 of Oenanthe javanica. Taxonomy (NCBI): domain Eukaryota; kingdom Viridiplantae; phylum Streptophyta; class Magnoliopsida; order Apiales; family Apiaceae; genus Oenanthe; species Oenanthe javanica. Next base: position 71,453 of record QRFB01000995.1, read on the forward strand.
ATCCTAGTATCAAAAGTATTTTGATGAGATTGCTACTCAATACTGGAAGAAGTTCATTAATATGTTCAAGCGTCAGTGAAAAATAAAGAAATAATATTTCAGAGGAGTTCAGAAGATACAAAAGATTTTAAGTGGCTACTACATGAAGATTCCAAAAGAAGAAAACAAAAGAGGAAAGATAGTGAAGCAGAAGGACACAACAAGATATAAAGACCACTACAGCAGAAATGAGAATCAACATTGTAGTTAGTCATCCGTGAACCAGACCAGTGCACAGGGTGTCAACAATGTCAGTGAAGATTCGTCGTCAAAAAGTCCAAGTAGTTAGAAAGGTTATTGTTATAGAACAGAAGAGTTTGATGTACATCAACAATGGTCTTACAGTCAAGATTTTAATTTAATTCTGTAATAATTAATTGTTAGGAATTATGAGTTTTGATGATAACAAATTACTTAGAATTTCAATAGGGACTTAAAATTATTTT
>QRFB01000996.1:0-35774 GCA_008931105.1 Oenanthe javanica
ATTCATGAGCATAGGATTGGTAAACATGGCATTAGAAGTCATAGCATTTGCATTTAAATCATTTAAAGATATAGGTTTCTTTTCATTCTTACATTGCATAGACAGATGATTTACACTACCACATTTAGCACATACCTTTTTGGGAGCATACATGTCAGGAGTGTAATTGTTATGCTTATTAATGCCTACTTTACCATTCCTATTCTTTTTCTTCTTCTCAGACTTAGGTTGAGTAATTTCCACAGGTGCTATCTTTTCTAATTTCTCTTTTAATTGTTTCTTAGATAAGCTACCTATGTTAATCCTCTCAGCTTCAGTCTCAACTTGAATTTTGGTTTCCTTAACAAAATTGATAGGAGTGCTAAATTTGTTCTTTTTTTTAGCCATTGATGATTTACTTGTCGATGGATGCTTATCAGTTAATTCAGCATCAATCGATTGATAATCCTTATCAGTTGATGAAGGATTAGCAGTCGATTGATCTTTATCCATTGAAGTATCAGTCAAGGGCTTGCCTATTGATTTGGGGAGTTCTCCTAGAGTATCTACACCTTGAACATCAATAATTTGTTTGGCAGTTTTAGCAGACCTATTCCATTTGTTAATGGTTTCAATTTCTTCAGCCAATTGTTCTTTTAACAATTCTTCTCTTTTCAAACTGTTTACTAGTTCATTCCTAGCATCCTTACTTTCCTGCTTAAATCTATCTAAACAAACAAGTTCATTTTCAAGAAAAATATTCCTCTCAGTTAAGACATCAATGGTGTTCTTTAACTTGAGATTTTCCTTGTTTAGAGAGTTAAGTGTGACATGCAAATTGTACAACTCTTTGGACATTTCATTGATAGTACTATTGCATTCATCAGTTGTAAGCTCAGAAAAGTTTGTAGCTAGTACCTGATTTGATGATGAACTAGCTTCTTCATCTTCATGTTTGGCCATTAGTGCTAGATTGATGAATTCCTCTGAATCACTGTCCTCAGCAGGCCAGTCCTTCTCTTCAGTGACAAAAGCCTTTTCTTTCTGTTTCAAGTGGTCAAAGTATTTCTTTTTATAATCAATACCATCATAAGACTTTGCCTTTTCTTGTTTTGGCTTCCTGCACTCATTTGAGAAATGACCAGCCAATCCACAGTTAAAACATTTGAATTCAGATCTATCAACCAAATTTTTGTTTTGATTGTTATTTCTAAACTGGGATCCAGGACTTTGAGCATTTGGATTTTTCTTGAATTTTAGCTTTGAAAAATTCCTTGACAGAAATGCTAGGTGTTCATCAATCTCATCCAAATCATCCGGAGAGCATGTTTCATTTTCTTCACACTTGCCTTTTCCTCTTTTGAGTGATTCTTCAACAGCATCACCATCCATCATGACAGACTCTTCTTTATAGCCACTTTATTTCTTTTCTTCATTTCCTTTGACCATCAAAGCCATAGTTTTCTCCTTTCTTTGATTCTTCTCAATCTCCTCATCTTGTTGTATTTCCAACTCATATGTCTTGAGAATACCATAGAGTTTCTCAAGAGTATAATCCTTGAAGTCCTGAGATTGTCTAATGGAAACAGTCATTGGTTTCCATTCTTTTGGAAGAGATCTAAGAAATTTTAAATTTGTATCCTCAGTTGCATAAACCCTACCATATAGCTTCAGTCCATTTAATAAATTCTGAAATCTGCTATAAGTATCATTGATGGATTCTCCACTCTTGAAATGAAATGATTCATATTTTTGAATCTGCTATAAGTATCATAACATGACGTTTGTTTTTCAAACTTTTTGCTCTATACAAATAGAAGTTTTAGGAAAATAAGCACTCGTAGAAATTAACATTGAACCTTCTAAAAGATCAATTGAATAATCCTATGGGAGGTTTACTAGGTAATTTAGTTACTTCTTAAAATCTATTTAAATTTAATAATATTAGACAAACATTAAAACACTAAAATGATTAGAAAATATGAAAAGAACAACATCCTTTCAATCTTGTATACTTCATTTTCTGTTATTCACCGACGCTTGAACATATAAACGAACTTTTTTCAGTTGTTATTCCTAATAACAATGTCAATATTTGGAGAAGGAGAGGGGGGGTTGAATACAAATATTAAAACTTTTTAGGACTTTTAATATTTGCTCTTGATATTTGGTAGATTGACAGAATATGTTTGAACAAACAACTGAAAATTAAAATGAACAAGGAGAGATTTAAAAAATTACTGATGGATTGGTTTTTCCATCAGATATATATTTTTGCTCAATGTTCCTAGGTTAAAGATAACCTAGCTTCGTTTTTACAAAGTTAGAAAGAATCAACTGATCTTACAATGTGCTCTTGAGCTTGATCAGTTGATTGTGGAAATATTGTCTAGCTTTTCTCATTTTTCTAACAATGTTACTACACTTGTTTATATACTAAAGTGTATTTTACAATTCCTATTCTAGGATTGTTTCTATCTGTCTCTCTTTTTCCTTTTTCCTTTTTAGGAAAACAGACTTGAAATACAGCTACTGATTGAGTCTCCACAGCCACCCTAGGCTGTCTTCCATAGGTGTGCTTTTGCTCTCTGGATCTACAACTGATAGACTTTCTGTGTTGTCACAATCAATTGATAATTTGTTGTTAAGCATATCAATTGATTCATCCTTTAATCCATCAACTGATGTTCTTCTTCGATTGATCTTTACATCCATCGATTGATAAGGAATGACTTATCGACTGATAAATGATATCGATCGATATATATCAATCGATGGGTCTTCACATTAGTTGACGGTCTTCAATCCCTGACTTGGCTTCTTCAATTGATCTCTCATCTGTTGAGGCTTCAATATCAATTGATAAGGAATCACTTTTACAATTTCCTGTCTTCAAATAATTATAATTTGATAGTTTAATTTACACATCAATTGATGATCTATATCAATCGACTCTAACATCAATTGATAAGAATAATATCAATTGATTTACACCTTATCGATTGAAATAGACTAAGTACACCTATGCTACAGTCCAAATTATCAGTTGACTCATATAAACATTTCAACTGATAAATGGTTTCCTGATCAATTGATATTTATAAATTTCATATCAATTGATCAGTTACATAAAACAAAATTTCTATGATTCTAAGATTAATGTTATAATCAAATTATATGTAGATTCCTAACAAGTGAGTATAACATCAAGACTGCAGTTGTCTTATTTATCCTTTGTCTTTACCCTGTCTTCAATTTTTCTAGATTTTTATGTTTTGAACACTGTCTATCTTCAATCAATGCCAATACACTAAAATCATTTAGTGGCACTTTTATACTGTATCTTCAACACTTCTGAAACCCTGAAAGTCTTTATACATTATTTTTTACCGAGGCATGAACATATTAATGAACTTTTTTTAGTGACCTATAGTAGACTTCAAAACTTCTTCTAATGTCTTGATTCACTGTATTTGCCTTATCTTCATTTCTTCCTGATTTCTGCGTAGACGTAGTATTATTTACCTGTCATGTTCTAGTGTTGAGTTATCACGACTTCTGTTCATACAACTTTGCAATCTCACCAACATTAAATAATGGCTAACTTTTTGATTGCTTGGAGTTGATTTGAGTTCATAGATATTAAATGTTAATATTTAAAAAATTTATGAGGTTCGAATCAACAGGATCCTAGGGATTATGAATATTTGGAGAAATTATCTTGAGAATAAATTAATATTCTTAATAGATAATCATTTCAAGTATAGCATAAGTACTTAGTTTTTTTTGAAATAATTATATATTTATTTTAAGCGTTTATAAGCATTTGTATGTAAATTATTGTCTTAATTTTCTAATTATTATTGTATATTTCTAATTATTTTTTAAAATAATTATTATATGTTTTTAATAATTTAGTTGTTTTAGTATTATGTTTTATATATTTTAATATTTATTATGTTTTTATATTGTATGTAAATATATCCATGTTATGATTAGTTTTATTTAAATATAAATTTTGGAAAGACTTTTCATACAAAAGTTTTATAAAATTTCTTTTTAAATCACAAAGACTTTTATATTAAAACCGGGCAAGACCTTTAAAAAGTCTTACCAAGTGTGTTAAACAATATGAGTGTTGCAGAAGGGGGGGGGGGTTGAATNTATATTAAAACCGGGCAAGACCTTTAAAAAGTCTTACCAAGTGTGTTAAACAATATGAGTGTTGCAGAAGGGGGGGGGGTTGAATGTAACTTGATAATTTATCACTAATCTTGCTAACAACAAAACAAGAAGTAATAATATCAAGTAACAAATGCAAACAATAGTAAGCAAGTAAATGAAGAAAGGTGTTTAACTTTAGAAATAATTTTATTAAATTTTGTTTTGCTACAACTTACTAGAAGATGTTTCCAGCTTCAATAGATACAATAACAAATAGTTTGCTAGTGTTTCTATGCTTGAGAAAAGTTAAGCTCAGTTGCATAAGGGAAAATGTTTGTGAGATATGTGTATTTGTACTGAAACACATATCCCACTTACAACTGTACTTTCCCTTGTTCCTAGGATAATGCTTGAAATAGAAACTTCACTTTTTCTATTCAAATTTGTCTTCATTCCATTTGTAGATAAAGATGTTCTAAGATGTACAGACATCCTTGACTCCTTGAGCATGCTTTATCTTTTTTCTTGCGTTTTCCCAAGTTGCAATAGTAGACTTGACATACTAGATAGAGTTATCAAGATCAATCTTTGAATTTTCTCTACCTAGTCTGCTACTTGAAACAGACTGTTAGCTTCACCAAAAGGTTACTGTCAACCTTTTGCTTCTCTTTGGTGACAGTATCTTTGACTTAGCATATGTTATTGTCAAGCTTGACATTCTCCTAAAACATGTTGTCGTCTAAAGCTACTGTCAACTATCCCCGCCAATGTTGTTGTCAACTATTTCCACCAAAGTTGCTGTCAGAAAAACTTCCTGTCTTCGAATCTTTATTTTCCGCCAAGTTTATTGTCAAAGAAATAGTTGCTGTCAATAATACTTGTTGTCTTCGATTATTCAATCTCCGCCAAGTTTACTATCAAGGGGAATAGTTATTGTCATCTGTTCCAAAAGGTGTTGTCACCTTAATATGCTGTCATAGGCTTCAGTTTCCAGAATGTTATTGTCAATGATTTTGATCCATATTGTGCATGAACACTTTGTGAACTTCTACATCATAGATCATGTTATTACAATTTTACAAGACAGTAATTATTGAGACTTACTGGCACCTACTTGGCTTTTTGTACATACTATTTCAAGTGACATTTAAACATACTGTCAATATGTATACGACAATATGTTTTACTTAGTTAATATCTAATTAATCTATCTTATTAGACGATTACAATGTTTACATCACAATCCTTAACAATCTCCCCCAATTTGTTTTTATGAAAAATAAAGACAAATTTAAAGTGAATTGCATATGCTAACTCAACTAATACCAAATGAAGTGTTTGTACAGGGAAATACAAAAAAAAATTACAAGTACAATTTTCTCTCAAACTAGCTTGAGCTTCAAATTCATTTCTTATCTGCAGTCATCCTTCCATACAAACCTTCAAGAGCTTTTAATTTCTGTTTTTCTTCATCTGTCTTGGCATGCTCAGAAACACAGTCTAAGACTAGCTTTACCATTTTGTAGGATGTTAGGAATATATTCATTTGATGATGTACACAATACTAGAACAGGACTTAGCATAGTTTATTTGTAATAAGTCTTTCTAGTCTCTGAATTTTATAATCAGAGTCTAGTTAGTGAACATTCTTGTACTTAGAAGACTTTATGTAGAAAGTGAAACCAGAGTCTAGATGAAGATCAAAGCCTGAGAGGTGATCAGAGTTTATAGACTATCAGAGTCTACAATCTGTCAGAGTCTATGAATGATCAGAGTCTATAGTCTGGAAGAGTCTGAAGACTTTAGAGTCTATGAAGTCAAAGCTGAATTTGAAAGATGATCACAGAAAAGGGAAGTCTTCGAAGATAAGGACAAATATATTGCAGATATGCTATGAGAAGGAAAGAGAATTTCAGAAGAAAACTGTCAACTAATAATTAGAAATTTTATTCCTATTGTAATTTGTTTTTCTGTTATTAGTTGATAGGCAACTCTCTATATAAAGATTCTATGTAACCTATTGTAATTGTCGAAGTTTTGAGAGAGCATAGAGATAGAGAGAGTTGCTGTGAAAACATAGAGAAGCTGCTAGGGTTTGTGTACACCTTAGGAGAGTTTGTATTAATTCTTCAATAATACAAATTGCATTCATTCATATCTTTGTGTTTGATCTTTGTTCTATATTCAAGTCTTTAATTCATACTAAGTGATTTTAATCAGGTATAAAAAGAACACACAAGTATTCAACCCCCCTTCTACTTGTGCAACTGGGAAAACAATTGGTATCGGAGCCTAATGTTTAAAATCGATCAAAGATGTCTGGAAACAAAGATGGTAATTATAAGATTCCTATGCTTAAGAGAAATGAGTAAACCCACTGGAAGGTTAAGATGCTACACCATCTGGAAGCTACAGACCCTGACTATCTTGAAAGGATTCATGAAGGACCCTATGTGCCCTCAAAGATTGTGCCTCGAATCAATGAAGAAGGTAAAATAACTGAAGAACACCTCATTGAGAAACCAAAGGCTGAATGGACAAAAGAGGACAAGGAGAATGTCCTTAAGGAGGCAAAAGTAAAAACCATTCTCTTTAATAGTTTGGACTCTATTCTTACAAACTGTGTTATATCATGCACAACTGCCAAGGAGATGTGGACAAAACTTGAAGTGCACTGTCAAGGGACTAAAGATGTCAAAAAGAATGTTAGGTCTCTGTTAATTCAGGAGTATGAATATTTTGAAGCAAAATCTGGAGAATCTATTAATGAGATGTATGATAGGTTCAAAAAACTCCTGAATGAGATGGCTATGCTTGGTAAGGTTTATGACTCTGAAGATACAAACACCAATTTTATGAGAGCACTTCCTGAAGATTCAGACCACCAAACTACAGCCATAAGGGAAGCTATAAATTTGGATGAAATAACTCTAGAAGAATTATATGGCAGACTCAAGACATATGATTTAGAGATGCAACAGAGGAAGAATAAGAAATCTATGAGGACAAAATCTATGGCACTCTTAATGGAGTCTAAGAAAGAACAACATGAATAACCCACAGAAGCTAAAATCAAGGATTCAAGGAAGAAGGGTAAGGCTGTTGTGGAGTCAGAGTCTACTGACACAGACTCTGATTCTGATGAAGAGATATATCTAAGTCAAATGATGGCCATGTTTGCAAAAAATTTCAAGAGAATGAAATTTAACAAAAGAACTGTCAAATTTAGCAAGAGGCCATCATTCAAAAAGGAAGATGAAAAGGTTGAGAAGAGCAAGAGCACTATAATCAAACTTGACAAAGCAAAGGTCAAGTGTTTTAACTGTGGAATACTGGGTCACTTTGCTAGTGAATGCAGAAAGTTAAAAAGTCAAGGAAAAGGGAAAGCACTTCTATCAATAGGAAAAGATTGGGCAGATTCAAGATCAGAGGATGAAATTGATTATGAAAATCTAGCAATGATGGCATCCTCCTCAAGAAAATCACAATCTCTGAAAGAACCTTTATATCCTAAAACTCAGGTATCAATCTTCACTTCTGAATCCTTACAAAATTTAGACTCTAATGGTTTACAAATTATGCAAAGAGAGATTAATAATATGAGGATAACATGTAGGTCTCTTACTAATGAAAGTGAAAGGTTAAGAGAAGAAAATTTAACTTTAACAAACAAAAATAATCATCTTGAGTCTGAGTTAAAATCAATGGACAAATACAAAAAAGATTCTGAGAAATATAGTCACAACTACACTGAAGTCTCAAAATCCTATGACTATGTTAGGAAAGAACTAGAGGAAGAAAGACTTAAATTTAAAGTTTAGACAGACTCTGGTAGAAAATTTCAAGAAATTCTCAATAACTAAAATGTGTTTCAAACTGTTGGTCTAGGCTGTGATAAGAGTCAAGGAAAAAGACATTTTGTTGAGAATGATAACAATGTAGAAGTTAGCCAAGTTAGTAAGACTAAGGACAAAAATACCTTTGTTCTTGTTAAGTTTGTGACCCCTAAAGAAAAGAGTGAATTACTTAAAGAAACCTCAAACTCATCTGGCAATAGTCCCCCTATTGTTGACAAAAAAACAGATGAATTAGGTGCAAATAAGTCTAAGAAAAACATTAACATAGGGTACTTGTCTAAGTCTAAGTTAAAGGAAATGCTAGAGAACTTATCAGAGTCTACCAAAAATAGGAGAAATATGAATGGTAAGGAATGCATTAATAAGGCTAATAATTATCAAAAGGATCCTAATGCTCCTAGAAAGAAGTTTTATAGATGTTGGAATCACATCCATTTAGATCTAGATTGTAAAACAAAAATTGAGAAGAAATCAGAGTCTAGTACTTCACAGACTCTGAAAAGTCACTACATTCCACAGAAGCCTTGTTATCACTGTGGAAGCCTTGTATTACAATTTTTATGAGCTAAAATCTTCTATTGATAAGAGTTGGTATGACACTGTTAAGACTCCACCAGAGTCTAAAGCAAAGGAGACAGGTAAAACAAAAGTGAAGAATTCTAATCCTGTTTCACCCAAAGTTAGTAGAAAAGGATCCAAAACTGTTTGGATCCCCAAAACATCTAACTAGTTGCTTTATGTATGCAGGGAACTAGGGAAAAGAAAGTAAATCTAATTCTGGACAGTGGATGCTCAGGTTACATGACTGGAAAGAAATCCTTGCTTACAGATTTTGTGGAGATGGTTGGCCCAGAAGTATCCTTTGGAGATGGCAACAAAGGACAAATACTGTGATATGGCAAGATTGTACATGGAAATATCATCATTGAAGAAGTAGCTCTAGTTGATGACTTGAAACACAATTTAATAAGCATAATTCAACTTTGAGATGAAGGTTACCATACTGGCTTTGACAACAAGGAGTGTCTTATAACTCAGAAAGAAACAGGCATTTTGGTTTTCAAAGGACACATACATGGTAACATATATGAAGCCATCTTGAAGGATTGCATTCACAATGAAGTCACATGTCTATATAGAAAGGCCTCAACTGAAGAAAGCTGGAAATGGCACAAGAAACTGTCACACATCAACTTCAAAACACTCAACAAGTTGGTTAAACAGAATCTTGTAAGAGGATTACCACANACATTAAACAAGTTGGTGAAAAAGAATCTTGTGAGAGGATTACCACAAGTTGATTTTGTACAAGATAGACTTTGTGAAGCATGTCAACTTGGAAAGCAAAAGAAAACATACTTCAAGAGCAAGACAATAAATACAATTTTTGAACCCTTTTATTTATTACATCTTGATTTATTTGGTCTAGTAAATGTGATGTCAATTAACAAAAAGAAATATGCTCTTGTCATTGTAGATGATTTTACAAGATTCACATGGGTTTTCTTTCTACATTCAAAGGATGAAGCTCCATAACACATAATAGACCATTTCATATTTCTGGAAACGAAATCAAAGAAGACAGTTAGAGTTCTAAGGAGTGACAATGGTACTGAATTCAAGAATTCAATCATTGAGGAATACTGTTCATCAAAGGAAATTAATTAACAATTTTCTGCACCAGGAACACCTCAACAAAATGGAGTTGTGGAGAGAAAGAATAGAACACTCATAGAAGCTGCCAGAACAATGTTGGNAGGAACACCTCAACAAAATGGAGTTGTGGAGAGAAAGAATAGAACACTCATAGAAGCTGCCAGGACAATGTTGGTAGAGTCTAAGCTACCAGTATATTTTTGGGCTGAGGCAGTCAATATAGCATGTTTTACTCAAAACTGTACATTAATAAATATGCATAGAAAGACTCCCTATGAGATGGTAAAGGACAAGAAGCCAAATGTGAAACACTTTCACATATTTAGATGCAAGTGTTTTGTACTAAAAGTACATCCTGAAAATCTAAGCAAATTTGAAGCCAAGGCCGATGAAGCAATTTTTCTTGGATATGCATCAAACACTAAGGCATTTAGAGTGTTTAATCTCAGAACCAGAATTGTTATGGAATCTATTCATGTTGCATTTGATGACAAAAAGCTTACACGATTGTAGGATGAATCAGAGTCTACAATACTGGAATTTGAAAATTTGAAAAGTTCTGAGATAGATGAAGATGATGAGAATGAAGGACCTCAAACAACTCCTGAAACAACACAGGAACCTTCAAACTCTGAGGGGGAGCCACAAATTTCATCTCCAAGAAATTCAGAGTCTACCCAGACAGAGTCTAGACAGACAAATTCTAGTTTTTCAGAGTCTAACTCATCAGGGTCTGGATCATTGGTTTAACTCATCAGGGTCTAGATCATTGGTTTAACTCATCAGGGTCTAACTCATCAGGGTCTAGACTCAGAAACTCTATCAAAATTTCCTGAGTATGAGTGAAATCAAATGAAGAGGCTCCCCCTGAATTGAAGCAAGCACCTAGAGCATGGTATGAAACTCTATCAAAATTTCTTCTTGAAAATGGATTCATTAGAGGTACCATTGACAAAACTCTCTTTATTAGAAAGCATAAAGGTGATATTTTGCTTGTTAAAATTTATGTTGACGATATTATATTTAGTTCTACTAATAACAAACTCTGTGAAAAGTTTAGCAAACTAATGCAGTCAAATTATGAAATGAGCATGATGGGAGAGTTAAACTTCTTTATGGTACTTCAAGTAAAACAGAATGATGATGAAATTTTCATCAATAAAATAAAGTATGTGAAAGAATTATTGAAGAAGTTTGATATGCAAGATAGTGCAACTGCCAAAACTCCCATGTCAACAGCCACCAAGCTAGATTCTGACCCAAAGGGTAAGAAAGTTAACAACACTAGCTATAGAGGTATAATTGACTCATTGTTATATTTAACTGCTAGTAGACCAGATATAATGTTTGTAACTTGCCTGTGTGCTAGATTTCAAGCTGACCCTAGAGAATCACATTTAATAGCTGTGAAGAAAATTTTTAGATATCTCAAGGGTGCACAAACTCTTGGACTTTGATATCCTAAAGAGTTAGATTTTTCACTAATTGGTTATTCAAACTCTGACTATGCAGGATGCAAAGTAGACATGAAAAGCACTACAGGGCAATGCCAATTTCTTGGCAACAGATTAATTTCTTGGTTTAGCAAGAAACAACAGACAGTTTCATCCTCAACAGCTGAGGCTGAGTACATTACAGCTGGAAGTTGTTGTGCTCAAATTCTGTGGATGAGAAATCAGTTACTAGATTATGGACTAACATTCTCAAATATTCCTATGTATTGTGATAATACTAGTGCTATTAAAATTGCAGAGAATCCAGTCCAANCTATGTATTGTGATAATAATAGTGCCATTAAAATTGCAGATAATCCAGTCCAACTTTCCAGAACAAAGCACATTGATGTCAGGTATCATTTTATTAGAGAACATGTTGAAAATGGTATTGTGACACTTCACTATGTTCCAAATGACAGACAGATTGCAGACATTTTGACAAAACCACTTGATGAGTCTACTTTTCTCAGACTGGTAAGTGAATTAGGTATGTTAAATATATAAGTGATCAATCAGTAAAAGAAGCAAGGTATGTACTTTAATTATAGTCCCTGATTTATCAAACTATAATTTGTTCTTGCAAAAAAATTTAGGTACTTTAACTTGACAGAGTCTAACTTCTAAACTTTGATGAGTTTGTAAACTCTAATGAATGTACAAACTTTGACGAGTCTGTAGACTCTGACGAGTCTGTAGACTCTGACGAGTCTGTAGACTCTGACGAGTCTGTAGACTCTGACGAGTCTATAGACTCCGAGAGTCTGTAGACTCCGAGAGTCTGTAGACTCTGATAATGTCAATGTCTAAACTCTGAATCGGTTAAAATTTGCACCTATAGTCTCTTATTACGTTTAAACTGTTCAAATGACTTGAAATAGGCGGTAACAGTTACTTTTGACTAGAGACAGGCTGTAGACACGTGTGTATTGTATGCAACTTAAACAAAATAGAAAATATTCTTACATTTTACTCACCTGTTTATTGCGAATTATTTTTTTAGGCAGAATTAATCACATAGCTTTTTACGAACCCTAGCTAATTTCTTCAAGCATTTTTATCACTTTTAACTCAAAAATTTCAATGGTTGCTATCTCAACTTTCATGAGGGGACCCAAAGCTATTGCATTCACCTTTGGAGACTTTGAGTTCATGACCACTAACCATGTGGCAGTCCTTGGCGACAAGAAAGGGGTAGATGCTGACTACTACCCTATGATGGATTTCTTGGAACAAACTGAGCTCAGTTACATTCTCAAGGCATCACCAGTGATTCATATGGATGCAGTTTCTCAGGCCTGGAGCTCTGCAAAGGTAGTTGATCCTTCTTAGGATCAACCAGGTAAAATAATGTTCACCTTTGGCTCTACTACCTTTTATGTCACTGCTGATGTGCTTAATTCTGTGTTTAAATTGCCTGTTAAAACACCTTTTGATGAAACCGTTTTTGATTCAGACATTAAGAGCATGTTTAAATCACTAAGTTATTCTGCTAGTTTGGAAAATATGAGTAAATTAACTACGCCATATTTAAGGAAGGAATGGTCCTTTTTCTTTGATCAAATTGCTAAGTGTTTTACTGGTAAATGTAGTGGCTTTGATGTTATCACTGCTATTACCTATCAAATTGGTCACAATCTCCTGTTTGACAAAGTGATTAACAATGGTGATATGTTACTCACTCAAATGGGAGCCAAATTAAACAATGTGCAAGAGGGGATGAAAAAAAGTCTACTATCATTGGTTTCTTATGATTCTCCTCAACCATTTCATTCCTGATATGTCAACTAGATTGGCAGATAATTGCTGTGTGCAGGTATATAAATAACAAATAAGGATATTCTCTGACATCAAGAGAATTGATGACAAAAAGAAGAGTCTACCTGCCATGGCATATCCACATGTAATGCAGGTAAAACTCTCCACCTAAAAACCTTCTATCTACAATGCCTTATTTTTTGATGGTGAAATGGTGCAGGAACAAGTAATGGAGAGTCCCCCTGCACCTACCCAAGTAGCCAAATCCCTTTCACCTAAACACTCTTAAAAACCTAGAACTAGGAAACCAACCTCTGGTGTTTCTCAAAAGACACCAGGTGTAAAAAGTAGGAAATTGGTTCAAACTAGGCTTGTAGATGAGCACAGTAATGAGGAGCTCAACCCTCTCGAGAAACAAGTTGTTGAAGGGCTTTCTTTGCTAAAAGAGGGTCATGATACACTTGAGTCTAACCTTCAAGCCAAGTCTGTAGACTCTCAAAAGGCTACAGAGTCTGATAAAACTAGGGAAGCACATCAGGATTCTCAACTTGGGTCTCCTGAGAAATCTTTTGCTAAGAAATGCAAGAGGTTGAGGAAGGCTTATTTTGCATACACACACAAGCCTATTATTGTTACTAGCCCTATTTTGCAGGAAATAGAAGTTCCCAAGGCTTCTGCAGAGCTAGACTATGAAAGCATGAAAATTCCTAAACTAGAGTCTAATGTTGAGTCAGACTCTAGACTGCCTTTAGACTCTGATCATGAAACATTTTGGGAAGGAATGTGATTGGATGCAGCCTTATGTCTAATTGATGAAATCATTACTCCAAGTGATGATGTACTGCTATTCTTATATCCTTTGGTGGATTCAGTTAAAGATCAAGAGAAATATCAGACTCAATCTCAAGTCTTGGATCTTCTTACAACCTATGAAGCCCTAAAGAAGAGAATGAAGATGGAGCTTCAAATGTCTGTACAAGATGTGGTCATAAATGTCTACAACTACCTATTCAACTCTTCATTACAAGTTAAAGTAGCTGGGCTCATAGAAGGCAGGGCAAATGAAGTTCTCAAAGCACTTGGTATGCCAGACTCTGAAAAGCAAAATACAAAGAAGCCTAAAAAACTTAAGGTTCACAAAAGAAGAGAATCAGAGTCTCTTGCTGAGTTGGAAACTGAGATTGAGCAACCAGTTTTTGACTATGAAGCAATTTGGGATAAATGAATTACCTATAGGACAACCATTTAATGGATTTCTACAATACATCCTCTTCCAAGGAAGGTGGTTGATTTTCTTGTCCACAATATAGGGAAGGTGGTTGATTTTCTTGTCCACAATATCAGAAGATTACAAAGAAACTGCAGGATTCCTTTCACATGACTTATGCCCAGGCCATCAATGCCATCCACGCAAGGACCTTTCTATACGACAACTTGGATGCATTAACCATGGTAGAACCACAAGAGGTAGGATGTGATGCAAGGAAGTTGGAGGATGAGAATAATGCACCAGTGGTGGCTAGTGAGAAAGATACTCAGTCTGCCTCACCTATACAAGAACCACCTGGTCAGAGGTTAGGTGATAGTGGGGGTAGAGGAGTATGTTATTAGGCCCTCCTTGACAAATCTACAATATGTTGTTGGGAACCCCAGTGATATGGGATAACAGACTCTGATGGATGCTCATGAAGAAATTTTACACTTTATTCTATCAGAGTCTATCCACCTTGAGGGTGAGTTTCAAGCAACAACAGTCAAAGATGGTGACACTCAGACTCTGACTTCTAATGAAGCATACTGAAGCAGTCAGAGTCTAGAGTAGACCCTGAGACTGGAATACTGGAGCCAATGGACTCTGGAAAGAAAGAAGAAGCTTGTAAGGGTTCAGGGTCTGTTGATGCTCACCCCTTGGTGGAAACCCCTAGCCTTCAGACATTTGAAGGGGTACCCCTCAATCAAGGTGGTTCAGGTATTGCAGCAAATATTTCTTCTCTCAACCCCTCTTCTATAGAATTATTGAGTGCACCCTCCAAATTAAGTGAAAAAATAAATGAGAGGCTGGTACTGGTCCATGCAAAAGTAGAGGCAGATAAGGCTGTAGAGAGTATGAGTGAGAAAGAGAAAGTGGGTGCCCAACCCCACTGTGAGGATGAGAGAATAGGGTATCCTGAACCTAGCTTTACTTATTGGGATCAAGATTTTCCACAGAGTTGGTCCAATGAGTTGGAGCAGGGGATGGATGAAAATTCATTCTTGTTGATTTTGCAGATTGGGAAAAAGGAGGAGGTTCTTGCTGCTCAAAAATCATTCACACAGAGACCACAACATCACTGGTGGATTTTCTAGCAAGAAGAGCAGAAAGAGTCATGGATGCTTTGGTGGATTCTACTATCATTCTAACTGAGACTGCAAAATTGAAGTCAGAAGAACCAATGTTGATCATGCCTATCAAGGCTAGGCTTCCAGAGTCTACAGACTCTAATCACTCTAAGGAGGAGTCAGTGTCAATAGTCCTTTTTGTAGTTTCAGAGTCTACACCACCACTAGAGTCTACACCTCCAGTTACCAAGATTGAACTAGTTGATGAGGATTTCACTTCTGAAGATGATGGTCCAATTAATCCATGTTTTGTTTATTTTGATCAGGTGTTTCCTTAGTGTTGAGAGTTTGCACAACAAAAGGGGATAAATGATAAATCATCTTTTGATTGTATTTTGGATATTCACCAGTCTAAAAGACTAAAGGCTTTTCAAAAGAAGTCTTTTCTCTAAGAACATGGACATTATCCTCATGAGGACACTAATGCATCTTTCCTTGAAGATGATAGAACCATCAATTCAGAAATTAAGGCTGAGACAGAGAATGTTACTGCACAATTAACTAGTGTGGTCAAGGACATATCTCATATTCAAACCAAACTTACTGGTATTGATAATACAGCTTCTCTGCTCAGTACTAGATTTGACAGAATTCATTCCCTTCAATTATCCAAAGAAGTAGCTTTCAATGATACTATTGCTGCTATCACTACTACTCAAGCCAATCTCCAAACTACAGTCTCTGATCTAACCACCAAGGTTGACTCAGTAATTGCAGCAGAAGCCAATATCTCCACAGTACTTGAACAGATTCTTTTGGTTATCACCAGTAGTGATGATGTCAAAAAGGGGGAGAAGAGAGGTGATTCCTCCAGGAGAAATAAGAATGATGTATGCAAAGATGATAAAAAGGGAGTTAAAAGGAGGAGAGATGATGATGATGGGGATAGTTCTCATGGTCTTAGGGGTCCTGGTGATGTACCACTCAAACATTCTGGAGTGACTGTATTATCAAAATCTCAATCACATCAGTCAGGGATTGGACATGGAAAGTCAGAGTCTAAGCCAGACTTTGACAAGCAAAGGAAGAAATCAGACTCTGATGAAACTAAAGACCTTACATACTGGAAATGCAGTCAATCAAATCTACAACTAAGAGCTAAAAAGAAGATAGGACTTGAAGGTTTTGAAGAATCTGATATTGACAGAACATCTACTCTAACTATGGATCCTCAATCCTTGACAGATAGGAAGTTTGAGAAGATCACACAAAAACACTTAAACAAAGTGGTATCTGCTCAAATTCTTTATAATGTTTTTCAAAGAAAGGTGCAAGGAGGACATGGAGGCATAAAAAAGGTGAAAAATGAGATGCTTGTATATTTCCTAGAAGGAGGATCTGCTAGATGGATTAGTTAATCAAACTTCATCTTTTTCAAACAGGTTGAGTAATTACAGTATATTAGATTTCTTTTATAAATAGCCTATCAAGTAAATAGAAGCAAATAGGCTGTCACTCACAAATGGTTTAAAGAGATTGACAGGAAGCTGACTCTGCACAGACATGCAAATCGACAGATGGGCAATTTTTTTTAAAAATATGTTGATGCTGAAGGAAATGATCAAGACATGCCAGTAAAAGAAAAGCAAATTAAAATTCAAGAGGGTGTGGGTCATTACTTTGGATTTCAACCTATGAATGAGAAAGTTAGTGTTCTAATGTTGAAAGATTTAAGAGAACAAGAAAGCAGTGCAAATGATCTGAGAGCATCTTATTGTCAAATCAAACGCTCAAATGAAGAAATGAAGAAACTGAAGAAATTTATTGGTGAAGCTCTTGCTATTGTGGAAGAAAATATGCTGAATTCATTTTTGAAGAATAATCCAGCCTTTGAGAAGATTAAATGAGAAGTAATTCTTTTTCCTTATATATTTATTTTTTATTCTAGATTAATTAGGGGAGATTGTTAGGAATATATTCATTTGATGATGTAAAAAATACTAGAACAGGAATTAGAATAGTTTATTTATAATAAGTCTTTCTAGTCTCTAAATTTTATAATCAGAGTCTAGTTAGTCAACATTCTTGTACTTAGAAGATTTTCTATAGAAAGTGAAACTAGAGTCTAGATTAAGATCAGAGTCTATAGTCTATCAGAGTCTATAGTCTGGCAGAGTTTGAAGATTTTAGAGTCTATGAAGTCAAAGCTGAATTTGGAAGATGATCACAGAAAAGGGAAGTCTTCGAAGATAATGACAAATATATTGCAGATATGCTATGAGAAGGAAAGAGAATTTCAGAAGGAAACTATCAACTAATAATTAGGAATTCTATTCCTATTGTAATTTGTTTTTATGTTATTATTTGATAGGCAGCTCTCTATATAAAGACTCTATGTAACCTATTGTAATTGTCAAAGTTTTGAGAGAGCTTAGAGATAGAGAGAGTTGCTGTGAAAACACAGAGAAGATGCAAGGGTTTGTGTACACCTTAGGAGAGTTTGTATTAATTCTTCAATAATACAAATCGCATTCATTCATATCTTTGTGTTTGATCTTTGTTCTATATTCAAGTCTTTAATTCATACTAAGTGATTTTAATCAGCCATAAAAAGAATACACAAGTATTCAACCTCCCTTCTACTTGGGTAACTGAGAAGACATAGGATGGATCCTTTAAGTCTTTGCAGGTGTAGTAGTTCTCAGATGGTTCCTTGGAGATACATAGATATTTCATCCCAAACATTTCCTTGACAAATCTTTCCTTAGTAAAAGAGAAAACCTGCTTCACCCTGAGTTTGTCAATGGTTTCATCCTCTTCTTCTCTAGACTCAATAATCTCCTAGACATTCTTGCCTATATCTCTTTCAATTTCTAGGAATGAACATGCAGTGAGTCTGAAGATCCTTCTCAAATTCTCATTGTTGAGCACCTTGAAATTGGTAGCCTCCATTTAAATGCTATCAATTATAACTTTCAAGGGCCCAAACAGGACTAGAGACACATATGTAGCTCTTCTTGAGAATTGATCATTTAGCATTGCATGCTTTATGTCAATCTCAGCCTCCTTAATTCTTCTGGTAATCTTCTCTACCTTTTTCTTGGCAGCTTCCACCTCACTCTCAAACTTTCTTCTTTTCTCCCTTTATTCTTTCTTCTTAGAGTCACAGATATCCAGTGCTTTATTCTTTAGATCAAAAATCTCAAAGTTAGTGATGTTGAGCAGTTGCTTCTTGATTAACTCAGTGATGTGATGATCATTCACAGTCAGATTTTTTAATTCCTCAAAGGTGATTTCTTCAGCAAATCTACTAGAATTGTAGAAAATCATTCTATCAGGGTTTCTGAGAAGACATTGTTGAGTCTTCTCATACTCAATCTTTCTTCCAAATTCTTTCTTTTTCTTGGCTTGAATTATCCTCATAACATTGGATATGAGACTGCTTTCCTCAGGATAAGAATATTCTTTCAACTACTTCACCAATTCTTTAAGTAGATCCAGATTCTTTTCTTGCAGGGATTCCATGCTCCAAAACTCCTTAACTCCATCTTCACTAGCAAACATCACCCCATTTGAGTAGACAATTGTCTGAGGTTCTTCAGCATCTGTAAAATCCAAAGGGTGAGGTTTGAAGGAATCCATCAGTTCCATAAACTTCGTAATCAACATTCCTCTCAAGACTCGAGTCCTTATGTCTGTCCCTTGAATTATGAGTAGCATCTTTCTGATTAGAAAATAGTTTGCATCTTTCATCTCATAACTCATTTCTTCTGTTGCTCTATTTAAATAGATAAGAATTAGCTTGCTTAGAGAGTTGACTTGAGACCATTCAACATTCACCTTGATTAATGATTCTGCCTTGAATTGTGCCAAGTTGTTTATTGTAGGTCTTCTAATGTCAAGACAATCCTCATGAATCACCTTAGACATTAGTTTCCACCCTTTTCTGCTAGACTTCCTGCTAGAATGAGGCTTGGGTCTTTCAGCCCTTGAAATCCTGCGTTTCTTGGATATAGAGATTTTTATTGAAAGTACCTCTTCCCTCACTTCTTTTGACAGTGACTTTAAAGTTACTGTCAATGCAGGTTTGACAGTATGTTCCATGACAGTAGGTTCTGTGACAGTAGGTTCACCCTTATCACTCCTGACAGCAGCATTCTTGTCATTTTTAAAACCTAGAACCACCAGCTTTAACACCCTTCCTTCAATACCATCCTTATACTCCTTCTCATCCTTCTCCTTATCTTCATCCACCTTATTTCCAGTTCCAGATGATCCTTCACCATTGTTATTATTTTGGATGGAACTACCTGCACCTCCACCAGGCTTTTCATCCTTATTTCTCCCCATTCTATCAGTCCTCAATCTTTCAACCCTTTCAGTTTCCATTTTTAGAATCTTCACCACATCCATCACCTCCTCACTTTGATCCAATTTACAGAAGTAATCAAATGCTTCTCTCACCAACTTTATCTTGTACTCACTAACTCTTTCCAAGTTCATGAATCTGTACTTGCCATCATTTGAGAAGCTATATCTGATACTTAGAGGATTATAAGTGACTTTTGGTAGATTCTCTCTTATCAACTTCAACAAATTCCTTTTTAGATTCTCATCCAAGAAAGATCTCTCAACCTTGATCTTGAGTCTGATAGCTTCAATTACTGGGATTTCCTGCCTGCTGAGAAATCCTAGGCTGACATACCAACTTAATCCTCCTAGCATTCTTACTATTGTCACCCATTTATTATTGACATATATCATCACAGCAGCTCCCACTATTGACTGTTTCAATTGTTCATAGAATTTTTTTGGGTCTCTGTTGGATGACATCTTGATTTCTTTAATTCTTTCATAGAAGCTGGCATCCTGAAATGCATTGTTGTTTTCATTTTCATCAATCATTAATGCAGTGGCTTCTTCTTCTGTTAGATCCTCCCTTTCCACCAGAATTGTATCATCAGCATCTATCTGATATAACTTTTTCTTTCCTTTGCCAACTGTTTGCACCACATGAGCTTTCTTTACATCACCTTCTTTGATCACAATGCCTTTCTCCTTAGGCCTCTCAACATCCTTCTCCACCTTATCACCACCAAGTTGTGTAGCAATCTCAGCAGCCACACTAGACAATAATGCTAGTTGACTCTCCCCCTGAGATACAACTTGTGTTTTTTCCTTATCACTCTCATCTACAAACACTTCAGCATCATCTATACTTTTCTCCCCCTTAGTTGAGGTAGCAACTGCAGGGTTTGAAAATTTGGAATTGAACTCTTGAAGCTTGTCAAAAATGGCCTTGAATCCATCATTAATTGTTTGCTTCGGACTGGCCATCTTGTTAATCAGCTTCACTTGATTTCTACCAACAATGTTTAGATTCTTTGATAGTTTGGACACTTTATGTGAAAGGGATTTCAACCTTTCATCAGCTTGTTTGGAGGAGTTGGAGGCTATTGTGATTTTCACATTCTCTTGTTTTTTCTGAGTGATCTCATCACTCCTCATCAACTCCCTCTCAAGGCCTAGTGCCTTAGATATATTGGCTCCCATATTTTTCTTTTTCAATTGGCCTTGCTCAGGGCACTCTCCTTTTGCCTGGGATTTTCCCAACCCCTCATTTTTATTCTCACTTCTCTTTTCTTTTATCTCTCTTTTTCTTTTCACATGAGCTCATCCTAGGTGCAAGAGACTGAGCATATACATCTTGCACAAGGGATTTAGATTATACCTTGAGGATTATGGAAATGAGAGCAGAGCCATAATCATCATTCTGAGAAGTTGCGGCCATTAGAGAGTTAGTGTCTGGAATGTGACTGTTGGCATCATCATTTGATAAGTTACTGTCATGATTTTGATTGTTGACAACATCTTTTGAGGAGTTGACAGCATCTGTTGAAAAGTTATTGTCATGAGGGTTGACAACAACTTTGTCATTAACAATTACAGAGGCTGTGACAGCAATCTCTTCCAACTTTTGAGTGGAAGTTTTTTGTGGATTGCTATGATCAGTCTCATCTATTTTATGGAATAGTGCATCAACATTTTGTTCTTCAATTGTGGAAAAATGTGATGCACCATATTTGAATGAGCTGTCTTCCATATTTTCTAGCTCTATTGTGTGAGTATCTTCAAGTATGGGCTCAGGTTGAGTGTGTTCAACCTGTTGTGCAGGCTCTTTACAGATTGCCATGGGAGACTGGCCAATTTCAATAGATGCCTCCTGTTGAGAGGAGACATCAAGAGATGTGTATTGATCCCTTTTGAGAGGACACACCCTAGCTAACAGAGGTTGATACCGTTGCCTTCTTTCTCTTAGGCTCACTAAGGCCCTCTGGGTTCTGTGATCATACTACCATCTTTATTTGCTGTAAATTGTGCAGTTTCACCACCTACCTGTGGAATGGTTTCTAGCCTAGGGTTAGTGATTTTCCTCCTTTTAGGATCCTGGTCCTTTTGAGAGGAACCAGACCCTTGACTAATAGTTTTTGAGACTCTTGAAGGTCGAACACCTTCAAATGGTTTGGAGTGTGGGTTAGGAATGGTGAGGTCAACACCATTCTCATCACTCAATGAGAATACATTGTAGTCCCCAAAATTTTTTAAATTTAAATCATTTACTATTGAAAGCATGAAATCAGTTATAAACAATCCCAATTCAGTATTAAGAGGTTTACTGATTAACATAGAATGGGTGTTCTTTTTTAGTGTTGGGGACTCCATGCATTGAACACTATCTAAGTTTATTATGCCTACAACAGAATTAATGATAAGCATAAAAAATCTAGGATAGTAAATTACCGGTTTTCTGTTTTCTTTCTTTCCAAGCACCAGTTTGAACAGAGGCATCAGAAGCTTTCCAATGTCAATTCTGTAGTTGTGCACCATGGAATGTACATTCTTCCTGATGTGGGCTGGGACCTCATTCTAGCCACTGGTCTTGCTTGACATGGACCTTGATACAACATCCAACATCATGCTCCATTCTTTGTTTAAGTACTTTCTGTCCGTGCTGCCAGACGGGTACCAATAATCATTGTCTGGGCTTGTCCTGGGTCCAGTATACCCAACCATCTTTAAAAAATTGGCATGTTGAACATCACTTGCAGGCTCCTGAAAAAGAGAACCTTCAGCTACTTTCACATGAAGAGCTTCATTGATATGAGAGGAATCAATGGTGTAAGAGGTGCCATTGATTTGAAACGTTATGGTGCAAGCATCTTGCTCCCCCTCACAAGTAACAAAGGTCCATAGTTGAGACAGTCTAGGAATTTTAAGTAGGGGGCTTTCTGTGAGGGAATAAGAGAGGTAAGAGTTATTCATCAAGCCAACAAGAGGTTTGAAGGCTTCTTAGCTTCACCCACTGAAGCCATGGTGGTGAAGTTGGTTTGGGCAAGAGAACAAATGATTTGAGGTCCAGACATGGTTAAGAGATTGAAGATTTAGAAATGAAGAACGGTTTAGAGTTTGAAGAACGGTTTAAAGTTTGAAGAACGGTTTAGAGAAGAGGTTGCAGAGAAAATGGAGAGTTTTTTAGGGCGTAAGAGAGTTGAGAGTTTAAGAGAGAAATAAAGTAAAGAGTAAGAGAAATTTTAGCTGTGTATATATATGATGTGAAAAATAAACTGTCAAGAAGGAATTATAAACGATTTTAAGTGACAGTTGTCTTCTAGATCCATTCCTTGACAGTAACTCCTGCGCTAGAAATTACACACACTCTTGACAGTAACATTAGTGGTTAGAGAATATATAAAATAAGTGAATAACCATAATATTTACTGTTGACAGTATGTTATGCGGGGATTTTTGAAAACTATACTGGCATTGTTGTTTGACAGTAAGTTTCACAAGTATTTGACAGTAAGTTTCAATCCCGCATAATATGTTGTCAAGACTTCACCATCGTTTGACAATATGTTCCACAGGGTTCGACAGTAAGTTTCAGTCACGTGTACTATACTGTCAAGACTTCTCAAACATGTGACAGTAAGTTTCACAGAGTTTGACAGTAACTTATTACTATATGAAAGTATTAATAAAACATACTGTCAAGAACCTTGACAGTACTTTTTATTAACCTCATATGAATTAAGTTGCTTAAAAATAAATTAGTTAACCTCTTAGTAAGATATCATCATGTCTTTCCACTCTGATAAAAATCAAAACACCTCAAGAGGCCATTAATTCACAATGAAATTCAGTTAACTAAATTTTTTGATCAACTTAACATAATTACAATAACATGACAAATTTAACATACCCAATTCATTCACTAGCCTGTTGAATGTCTTTTCATCCAGAGGTTTGGTGAAAATATCTACAAGTTGTTTCTCTGTGGGTACATAGATCAGCTTTATTGTGCCTTCCTCCACATGTTATCTAATGAAATGATGTCTGATGTCAATGTGCTTAGTTTTGGAGTGTTGAACAAGATTATCAGAAATAGCTATGGCACTAGTGTTGTCACAAAATATTGGAATTCCTTGCAGAGTCAATCCATAGTCTAATAGCTGATTCCTCATCCAAAGTAACTGAGCACAGCAACTACCAGCTGCAATGTATTCAACCTCTATAGTTGAATTTGATACTGAATGCTGCTTCTTGCTAAACCATGAGACCAATCTTTCTCCCAGAAATTGACAACTACCTGTTGTGCTCTTTCTGTCTATTCTGTACCTTGCATAGTCTGAGTCTGAATACCCAACTAAGTCAAAACCAGAATCTTTAGGATACCAAAGGCCTAAATTTTGAGTGCCTTTTATGTATATGAAAATCCTTTTTACAGCCATTAAGTGTGACTCCTTTGGATTAGACTGGAACCTTGCACATAATCCTGTTGCAAACATGATGTTAGGCCTGCTAGCTGTTAGGTAAAGGAGAGAGTCAATCATTTCTCTATACATTTTTTTGTCCACCTTCTTTCCTTTTGGATCCTTGTTAAGTTGAGTTGCTGTTGAGATTGGAGTTTTTGCTGGAGATGAGTCTTCCATATCAAATCTTTTCAAGAGATCTTTGACATACTTAGTTTGGCAAATCAATATTCCATCTTCTATTTGATAGACTTGAAGTCCAAGAAAGAATACTAATTCACCCATCATACTCATCTCATATTTGTTCTGATCAACTCAGAGAATTTCTTGCATAGATCTTCATTTGTTGAACCAAAGATGATGTCATCAACATATACTTGAACTAGAATGATATCATTTCCATGCTTTTTAGAAAAGAGTTTTATCCACAATCCCTCTTGTAAAGTTATTATCAAGAATAAACTTGGAAAGAGTATCATACCAAGCCCTTGGTGCTTGCTTTAGACCATACAATGCTTTGAGTAGTCTGCACACAAATTTCCTCATCTTTGGATCTTCAAAGCCTGGAGGCTGTTCAACATACACTTCTTCTTCTAACTCTCCATTAAGAAAAGCACTCTTAACATTCCTTTGAAAAAACTTAACGTTGTTGAATGCAGCAAAACCCAAAAAAATTCTTATTGCCTCAAGTCTGGAAACAAGAGTAAAAGTTTCTTCATAATTAATCCCTTCCTGTTGATAGTAGCCTTTTGCCACCAGCCTTGCTTTGTTTCTTCTGACAGTACCACAATCATCCATCTTGTTCCTATAAACCCATTTGGTGCCTATTATGGATTTGTTCTTTGGTCTAAGCACCAATTCCCAAACACAGCTTCTTTTAAATTGATTAAGCTCTTCTTGCATGCCATTAATCCAATCTGGATAAGCCAAAGCTTCTTCTAGAGTTTTGGTTCAGTTTGAGAAAGGAAACAAGAGTACATGCATTCATTGACAACATTTATTCTTGTTTTGACTCCAGTTACTGGATCACCAATGATTAAATCATTTGTGTGATCTCTGTTCCATTTTATTCCTCTTAGAGAGTCACTAGAGTCTTCAATACTTTGTTGATTTACAACATCTTTTGCTCTTGCACTGTTGACACCATCAATTTTTTTAAGTCCACTATTCATGGGAACATTCCCAGAAAAATCAGTTGTTTGAGCAGTTCCTTCATTTTCTCCAGAATGGATAGGAAAAATTGTTTGACGAGATATTGTGTGATGAACTCTTGAAGAATCTTCATCAATCTCTTCTAGATAGCCTTGATTTTCAAAGGCTAATTATTCTATTTCTTGACTTCCTTCAATTCCAGGAAATTTAGTTTCATCAAAGGTGACATTTACACTCTCCTCCACAGTCTTGTGATTAATGATGTAAACTCTGTATGCAGTCTTGTCAATTCTATACCCCATGAAGATTCCTTCAAGTGCTTTAGTATCAAATTTTCCTTTGATCTCAGTTGAATCTTTCATGTAATAGCACTTGCTTCCAAAGACATGAAAATAATTGACAATTGGTTTCCTTCCTGTGAGCAATTTATAGGGTGTTTTTCTATAGGCCTTGTTGACTACAATCCTACTTTGAGTATAACAGGTTGTATTGATTTCTTCACCCCATAAATAGGTAGGAAGTTTTGCTTCACTCAACATTGTTCTTGCAGCCTCAATAAGAGTTCTGTTCTTTCTTTCCACAACACCATTTTGCTAAGGTGTCCTTGGTGCAGAAAATTGTTGAATGATTCCATTATCTTTGCAGAAATCATTCATGATACTGTTTTTGAACTCAGTACCATTATCACTTCTCAAAATCTGCATTTTATACTTGGGATTCTTGTCAAGAACCCTTACCAAATCAATGATCTCTTGTGCAGCTTCATCCTTGGATGATAGAAACCTCACCCAAGTGTATCTTGAGAAATCATCAGCCATCACTAAGGCATATTTTTTTCTTGCTAGTGATTGCACATTCACATGACCAAACAAATCCATGTGAATCAGTTGAAATGTTTCATTGATTGAACCACTAGGAGTGCTTTTATGTGTAGCTCTATTTAGCTTCCTTTTTTGGCAATCCTCACACAATCCTTCTTGACAGAATTCAAGTTGAGGAAGCCCTTTCACCAATTCTCTCTTCATTAGATAATTCATTGCTTTGAAGTTCAAATGAGAAAGCTTCTTGTGCCACAGCCAACTTTCAGATGGTGAAGCCTTACTATAAAAGCAGTAGACTTTGTCTTTTCTTACTGAATCCAAGTTAACTATGTAGAGGCTTCCTTTTCTTACTCCTTAAAGATCTTCTTCTCCTGTCTTCTTATTGACAATGAAGCATCTGTCTTGATAAAAACCAACTTTGAATCCTCTTTTACAAAATTGAGTGACACTCAACAAATTGTGCTTCAAACCATTCACTAGAACAATTTTCTCTATTCTCAAATTTCCAACTTCCAGTATGCCATATCCCATTGTGAAACCAATGTTGTTGTCACCAAAGGTTACATAAGGGCCATCCATTTCCTTGAACTGTGATAGCAGGGCTTTATCACCTGTCATGTGTCCTGAGCATCCACTGTCAATAATCCACATGATTCTTTTATTTTTCATGTTGCCCTGCAAAGTAAATATTTCAAGTTGCTTTTGGTACCCAACTTTCATTGGGTCCATTTTGCTTAGCTAGATCACAGTTTGAAGTTGGATCAGTTGTAAATATTTCTTTTGCTTTTAGCAAGACTCATGTAGCTACCCATTCAGTTTTGATTACTTTTTTAATAGCTTTGTTCTTGGGTGGCTTGTCCATCCTAACTTTAGGTGGACTTGGAGTCTTTGCCTTTTCAGATTTATCATTCTTATGCAGGCATTCTTGATTATTAGCAAAAGGCATATTAAAGCACATACTCATCAAGTTCATTTTACATGAAATGAAATCAAAATCACCAGTGAGTTACTTGTTTGTTTTTTAAAAGCATGTTGTGCAAGTTTCCATTAACAGAGGTAACATTCTTGACGTTAGACTTATTATTGTTGCAGACATGAGTTAAATGATTAGAAGACCCACAATTGTTACATAATTTCCTAGGAGCATTAGACTTGTTATTGTTGTAGACATGAGTTAGATGATTAGAAGACCCACAATTATTGCACAATTTCCTAGGAGCATTAGGAATATAATCATAATTGTTCTTCTTGTTTATTCCTAGTTTTCCATTTCTGTTCTTCTTGGTCTTTATGATAGTATGTTTAGAAGTTATTGTCATGCTGGTGTTGACAGTAGGTTTAGATGGAGTTGTCATGACAGTAAGTTTTGATCTCACAGTCTTGACAGCAGCTTCTGAACTTACCGTTTTGCTAGTGTTAACAACATCTTTTTAACACAAGTTACTGTCAAGGTCAAAACTAACTATCTTGGAGATTTTGACAATATCTTTTGCCTTAAGGGACTTAATGACAGCTTCATTGTCCTCATCATCTATCTCTTGTTTAATCATTAATGCTTCCTTATTAAATTCAAATTATGCCTTTTTTAAACATGGGATTCTTAACTTTCTTTAGAATGGAAGGTTTGACAGTATGTTTGATGTCTTCCTCTATAGCATGTTTCTTTCCACTTTTCTTTTCAATAGTAAAACCTATACCTACCTTTTAATTTTCAGTATTATCACCATGGTATGATTTTAACAGGGAAGAAGAATTCTTGTAAGCCTTGATTTTGAGTTCATTCTTAGGAATCCATTTTCTGAGAAATTTCTCAATCTGGGAAGCACAAACTATCTTGTTTTTAAGAATCTCATTTTCTTGTTGTAAGGACTCAAAAGCATTATGTTTAAGTTCTAGTTCATGATTCTTAATTCTCAATGACTCATTAGCACTAGAAAGTTTGATAATCTCTTCATTAGTAGCTAACATGCTTGTATGGATATTGAAAATTTCAGAACTTAAACTTTCAACAGTTTTCTTATACTGAGATGTAGTCATATCAACAATATTAAGAATGGGTACCTGACTTGATGAAGTGGATGAACCCTCTCCAGGGTTTTCCATGAGAGCAAGATTTTCATATTCTTCATCCTCTTCATCATCAAAATCTTCCCAACACTTTTCTTCAGCCACAAAAGCTTTTCCATGTTGCTTTTTGAGCAAGGCTTCATACTTTGCTTTGATTTCCTCATAATCATTGTCATTTCTCCTCACTTGTTTTGGCTTCTTGCATTCTGTTGCAAAATGCCCCATTTCACTGCAGTTGTAACACCTTATCTTGGATCTATCCACCATACCTGTTTTGTATCCACATTTGCCACTTCCTCCGAGTTTTGAAATATTTGATTTGTTGAACCTAGAGCTTTGTCATCTGGGTTTGAAAGCTTTGTTCTTCTTGAATCTCAAGTTGGAGAACTTCCTTGCCATGTAGGCCATTGTTTTGTTTTCCACATTGTCTAGTTCCTCTAAAGTGTAGAACTCATCTTCATCACCATCATTGAGTTCCAGAGTCACACTTTTATCTTCATTTGTGATTTCTTCAATCTTGATTTGCTGTTGATGTTGAGATTCCTTGAGCTGCATCATCTGTGGATCCTGAGCAACTAGAGCATTTGATGTGTTGGCCATTTTATCTCTTTGACCAGACTGAATAACTCTCTTTTATAACATCTCTAGCTCATAGGTTTTAAGTATGCCATATAAAGTTTCAAGAGAAACTTTTGATAAATCCCTTCCTTCTCTTATGGCAGAAACCTTGTGCTCTAGATGGTCAGGAAGTGTCAACATGAATTTCAAGTTTACTTCCTTTTTGTCATAAAACTTTCCATGCAGCTGCAAGTCATTTATCAACCTGTTAAACCTCTCAAACATCTCAGTTAACCCTTCACTTGGTTTAGCCATGAAGGCTTCATACCGAGACACAAGAATCTGTCTTTGATTTTCCTTCACCTCTTTTTTTCCTTCACAGAGTATCTCAATGGTTTCCCATATTTGCTTTGCACTGGTGCAGTTGACAATGTTATTGTACATGACATTGTCAAGTGTCTCAATGATGATAAATTGTAAGCAATCATCCAAAGATACTCTTTCTCTTTCAGTGTTAATGTACTCTGATACATTTTTAGGAACCCAGTAAGCTGGTATTGTTTCACCATCTACTGTAGTTTCAGGTACATATGTCTGAGGAATGTAAGGACCATTTTTCAGTATTCTAGGGTAAAGAGGGTTGGCTATTTTTATGAACAACATCATTTTTCTTTTCCAAAGGTTGTAGTGTTCTTTTGTCAAATATGGGTATTTTTATGCTGTTTACTTTTTGTGCATTCATGTTTAGATGTTTTCAGGTTATGTATATCTAACCTGCTACTCTGATACTAGTTGTTAAACAGTATGAGTGTTGCAGAAGGGGGGGTTGAATGCAACTTGATAATTTATCACTAATCTTGCTAACAACAAAATAAGAATTAATAATATCAAGTAACAAATGCAAACAACAATAAGCTAGTAAATGAAGAAAGGTGTTTAACTTCAAAAATTAATTTTTGTTTTGCTACAACTGACTGGAAGATGTTTCCATCTTCAATAGATACAATAACAAATAGTTTGCTAGTGTTTCAATGCTTGAGAAAATTTAAGCTCATTTACATAAGGGAAAGTGTTTGTGAGATATGTGTATTTGTACTGAAACACATATCACACTTACAAATGTACTTTCCCTTGTTTCTAGGACAATGCTTGAAATAGAAACTTCAATTTTTCTATTCAAATTTGTCTTCATTCCATTTGTAGATAAAGCTGTTATGAGATATACAGACATCCTTGACTCCTTAAGCATGCTCTATCTTCTTTCTTGCCTTTTCCCAAGTTGCAGTAGTAGACTTGACAGGCTAGATAGAGTTGTCAAGATCAATCTTTGAATTTTCACCACCTAGTCTATTACTTGTAACAGACTTTCAGCTTCACCAAAAGGTTATTGTCAACCTTTTTCTTCTCTTTGGTGACAGTATCTTTGACTCCGCATATGTTACTATCAAGCTTGACATTCTTCTAAAACATGTTGTCAACTATCCCCACCAATGTTGTTGTGAACTATTTTCGCCAAAGTTATTGTCAGTAAAACTTGTTGTCTTTGAATCTTCATTTTCCACCAATTTTACTGTCAAAGAAATAGTTGCTGTCAGTAATACTTGTTGTCTTCGATTCTTCAATCTCTGCCAAGTTTACTGTCAAGGGGAATAGTTATTGTCATCTGTTCCAAAAGGTGTTGTCACTTGAATATGCTGTCGTAGGCTTCAGTTTCCAGAATGTTACTGTCAATGATTTGATCCATGCTATGCATGGACACTTTGTGAACTTCTACATCAAAGATCTTGTTATTACATTTTTACAAGATAGTAATTATTGAGACTTACTATCACCTACTTGGCTTTTTATACATACTATTTCAAGTGACATTTAAATATACTGTCAATATGTATATGACAGTATGTTTTACTTAGTTAATTTCTAATTAATCTAAGTATCTAATTAGTCGATTACAATGTTAACATCACAATCCCTAACAGAGTTTTAGTTTTAATTTAAAAAGTCTTACCGAAATAGTTTTGTTCTATTAAAATGTTTTATTTTGTTTTAAAAAGTCTTATTAAGATATATATATATATATATACACACACACACACACACACACATATACACGCACATCTCAGACTCTTGCAGGACTTTTCAAAAAACCTTTCAAGAACCATCGATTTGATCTCTACAACTACTAT
The DNA here is from genome assembly GCA_008931105.1 of Oenanthe javanica. Taxonomy (NCBI): domain Eukaryota; kingdom Viridiplantae; phylum Streptophyta; class Magnoliopsida; order Apiales; family Apiaceae; genus Oenanthe; species Oenanthe javanica. The sequence goes on from QRFB01000996.1 coordinate 30,821, forward strand.
CAGTTGCTGTTTAATCGTTTAATACAAGCTTTTTGCTTGCTAGTGTGATTAAAATCGAGCTTTTCAGTCAAAACTCTACCCAATTTTTTGTTAAAATCGAACCGATTCAAGAACCATCGATTTGATCTCTACAACTGCTATCAGTTGCTGTTTAATCATTTAATACAAGCTTTTTGCTTGCTAGTGTGATTAAAATCGAGCTTTTCAGTCAAAACTCTGCCCAAATTTTTGTTAAAATCGAACCGATTTTGGACTTTTTGTTGAGAACTGGTGTATGTTGGATTTATTACTGTTAAGAGGACTGTTGTAGAGTGTTTTTGGGTGTTAAATCGAATTTGGGGATTAATTGAAATTAGGGTTTGATTTAGTTGAATATTTTTAAATATTGGGTGTCATTTTCGAATTTTGTGCTTAATTCAGATTAATTGGTGTTTTTCTTCTTAAAATTAATTTTTAAAGAAAGAAAATGGATGCAATTTTTGAGATCGCAAAGTCAAATTTTATTAGGTATTTTGATCCGGAGAAGTGCATAGAGGAGAGATTTAGGCCATGGATCAGATTTATGAACGAACAATCCTTGGTGAGAACAGCAATTACCTTGAGTACCCCGTTAAAAATTGAACCTCTTTGAGCCTTGTACTACACTACCAGAAATTGTACGAAAGACATGCTAGTTCAATTTTCATTCAGAATTGGAGAAACAGAGTACATAGTAGATGAGATTGATATAAACAGAATTTTAGGGTTCCCCACAGATAATTTTGAAACCCTACCCATAACTCAAGATATTACTAATTTCTTCTAGTCAATACACTATCAAGGCACTTTGGATCTGGTGAAGTTGTCCAAATCACAGTTGTTAAGTGAATGTGTTGGTGACATTACGAAGCTATATGAATAGTAATCTTGATAACTCAACACTAGAACATGACAGGTAAATAATACTACGCCTACACAGAAATCAGGAAGAAATGAAGACAAGGCAGATACAGTGAATCAAGACATTAGAAAAAGTTTTGAAGTCTACTACAGGTCACTGAAAGAAGTTCATTAATATGTTCAAGCCTCAGTGAAGAATAATGTGTAAAGACTTTTAGGGTTTCAGAAGTGTTGAAGATTCAGTATAGAAGTGCCAACAGAAGATTTCAGTGTATTAGCATTGATTGAAGATAGACAGTGTTCGAAGCATAGGAATCTAGAAGGGTAAAGACAAAGGTTAAAGAAGATAGCTGCAGTCTTGGAGTTATACTCACTGAAAGAAGTTCATTTAAATGTTCAAGCATCGGTGAAAAATAGAGAATGAAGTATTCAAGATTGTGGTAATAATGGAGATGTTGTCTAAGTACCAGAAAAGATTTCAGTGAAATTACAGTGTTTATTGACAGTCAGTGTTCGAAGCAATGAAGTTAATGCAAATTTAACAATGCAAGTAAAGCTATAATACGAAGACCTGGATCGAAGTTAGTCGGCTGTGAACCAGACCAGTTGCACTAGGCGTCAGCAGTTTGTGAAAGGAATCTGAGTATTACCTATAGAAGAATTGTTAAGTTGAAGAATGTACTTGGAAAGAACGGTTATTTATTAAGGTACGAAAAAAGTGATTTGTAAAGGCTACAGCCAAACAGTTAAACAGTAACAGCCAAATAGCTAAACAGCTCAAAGGGTACAGGGTGCAAAGTGTCACAACCTTGGTACGAAAAGTGAAAGTTTCTGAACTACAGTCGAAGAACGGAAACAGCTCAGGGTACAGGGTGTAATGTGACAAGACTTTGGTACAAGAAATGGAAGTTGGTAAACTTCAGTCAAAGAATAAATAGAGGGTCAAAGTGCAGTGACCAAACCACACTTTGACCATGGAAATGAAATACACGCGCAACTTAGAATGGCTCCAGTTTCCTTTGTTTATCAAATCACAATTGTTTTGTGGCGCCTCCTCTCTATACTCCGTGTAGCAGCGCCACAAACAATTCAAGAGCAATAAAGTTTCTAAGGCGCCACTTTGAATTACACAGGGAATTCACTCTTCCAGGCGCAACNGCTGATTGATATATAAATCAGGATCCGTAGCCCAGTGAAGCTCACCGTGCCGAAGCTGCTTGGACTCAGAAAAGGAGGCCTTGTTAAATAAGTTTAATTATAAACTTTTNATATTTCTTGGCTCCACTCATCCCTAAGCCATTCAAATTACAGCAACTACTTTATTTGATTTAAAGTCTACACCAATTAATGAAGAGAGTCGTCTTCTACAACACAAAAATATGTAAAGAGCCACTGCCATGGCCGGAGCAAGAGAATAATTTATACACACCCATACCTTGCTCCCGGTCAGATATTAGGACCTGGTTCTTTAACGAAAAATGCTCAGGGCTCCTAGATATCACTCCCTACGGACTCAGTTTTTCCTTGTACTAATTTAGATATATTTGTATAGGAACTGAGCCTAATATTTTTGTGTTAGTAGCAAAGAACTAATTTGTTCTTTGGAAGCCAGTTATATTTTTAACTGGGTGTAGCACCCCTCTGGGTTTATATATGAAAGATATATTCCCGGAAACTTGTCTCCATAATTTACTTGCTAATTTTCTTGAACCTAATTGATTTATCCGGACACACAGAAAATTAGTAGGCAGCTCACCTAAACACTACAAATGGCCAAACCCACTCTGAAGCAATAATTTATTTATCCGCAAATTCCGAAAAGAATTTAAATTATTGTGAGTATCGTATTCAACCCCCCTTCTACGATACTTCGGGACCCAACAATTGGTATCAGAGCACGCTGATTGATATATAAATCAGGATCCGTAGCCCAGTGAAGCTCACCGTGCCGAAGCTGCTTGGACTCAGAAAAGGAGGCCTTGTTAAATAAGTTTAATTATAAACTTATATTAAGTTTATTTTATCAACTTTATAAAATTTGTTCTATAAACTTTCATTAGTTTATATTATAAATTTTAATTAGTTTATTTTATAAACTTAATATTAAATTTATTTTATAAACTTTTATAAAATTTGTTTTATAAACTTTTATTAGTTTGTATTATAAATTTTAATTAGTTTATTTTATAAACCTAATATTAAATTTATATTATAAACTTTTATAAAATTTGTTTTATAAACTTTTATTAGTTTATATAATAAATTTTAGTTAGTTTATTTTATAAATTTAATAAAGTTAACAAAAATTATACTTATTTAATTACCTGGCCATTTTTTTCTCTCAACCATGTCCATTCTTTGGAAATGAATCAGTTGGTCAAGTGAACTACACGTGCATAGGTTGACTTGGGTGGATTTCACGCGCAGGAAGTTTTTTCTTTCAAGGCATAAGTTTCTTGCACCTCTCCTCTGGTTCAGCTGTGCAAGGCGCCACAAACTGAAAATGTGTGTTTGTTGCGCCTGTACACCCATTTCAGTGTACAGGCGCCACAAAAGTTCCTGGACGCCACTAACCCAAAATTGCAGTTTGGTACCCAAAGTTTTGTGCCCTTCAATTTTTAATTTTTATTTTAGATTTATTTATTTTTCCAGAAAATTTAAAATTCTTGAAAACTAATTTTTTTCTTAAATATTAATTTACGATATTTTAATTTTTAAGAAAATTCAAAATTCTTGAAAATTAATTTATTGTATATTTTTATTTTTGATTAATTTATTTTCTAAGAAAATTAAAAATTCTGTAAATCTAAATTTTTCTTAAATATTAATTCGAGGGTGCTCAAGGGTTAGTAGTTGAAGATTTTTCCGGGTATTGAAGACAACAAGAATTGACTGAAGATTATCCAATGAAGCTTATTCTGGAACAGGTTGAAGAAATAGTGGTATTAATTTCCTCAGAGGTTTACTCCTTAGGATCCCACTAATATTTTAGAAGCTGCAAAAGAAGAGATTAATTTGGGTACAGTTTTTGGGTAATTTGAGTTGTATTTTTNGAACAGACTAGACTACCCGGAATCTCAGTACAAGCCTTAAAGTTTATTCTACAGGAAGATTTCAGGAAGTTTGTGCTAACACTGCAGATCATCTGGAACGTAGGGTTACAGCCAACATGGATTTAAGGATACAACCACATTGTCTGTAGAAGAACTGTATGTGCTGAAGCCCTATGAACTAGAACAAGAGCTGAAGAAGATAATGTAATAACCCGTATTTTTAACGCTTGGGGTTATTAAGATTTTTGGATAAAATTTTTCATTTTATGAATAAATGATTTTATGGATNTTCTTGAGTTCCTATAGCTTGGTGGATGATTGTTATGGCTTATGCATGTTATGGGTAGCAAAGATTATGCATGGTTTGTTAAATTGATTTTAAGCTCTTAAGTTCATAACTATTGTTAGTTAAATGGCTTGGTATTGATGGATGATGATTATTGATGTTGAATGCGGAATTTGGGATTGTTGTTGGTTGATTTGGAGTAGAATAAAAATGGAAAACGATGAGTTTACAAACGTTACCATGCCAAAAATTTTCTTGAACCAACTGCTGTAACTGTCCAGAAAAATCTGGGAACATTGTTTGTCTGATCTGAGCAGTTTGATGATATGACTGGATAGTACATAGTATGTAGATCATTTACGCGCTAATTTTGCGTCATTTGGAGTTACGAGTCAAAAGTTATAGACATTTTAGTAACGGTAGAGCAGGAAATGAAAATCCTGTTTTTGTCCAACTTTGAGCCTATGATTGGACTAGCTACAGAGCTTAATAAAATCCGAAACTTTTATGGGAGATTCTTTGACAGTCATATAAGACTCCAGAGAAGGAATCGAGTCAAAACGATTAATTTCCAATTTATTAAAAATGACGGAAAACAGGGTGTTAAGTGAGATGAACATAAGAAAAGGTTGAACAACCGTTTTGGGGAATGATTTCGAGCAAGATAGAGGACTTGTCTCGAGTCGACCCAGTAACGAAAGTTGTTAAGGAACATCATGACTATACGTAGGTGCAA